>JANJGK010000025.1:36247773-36265273 GCA_039081455.1 Macrobrachium rosenbergii
TCTCTCACTTGATTTTCTCAAACTTTCTTTTAAAGATTTCATCTCCCAGTACAAAATCTCTTATGAACTCCTAGCATGTTTAGTTACCCTGCGAATTATGTCCAGTAGCTGAATTAATCTTTGCTCAATGATACAGATTATAACATCCCTCCATTGTGTTAGATTCTTGCTCAGTAACATAGAGTAAAACGTCCCTCCATTGTGATAAATTATTGCAAGTGAGAGAATCTTTTGTGTATGGATTCTTATCTGGGAAATCTTTTCCAGAGACGTGTTATCACGTACCTCGTGTTCTGCCACCTATCACCTTGTGAACATTGCCTTAGAAGATTTCAACTTTCACCTTGCTACCGGCAAGACAGCTTCTGAACTGATAGTCATAGCAACCAGAGAAACAGGAGCCAAGGCTCTGTAATGCGTTTTCATTGTGCAATTACTATTGCATCTTGAAAGCCAGTTAACTGTAAATTTGTTATCAGATACTTGTTGCACTCTTTTGCTGGGTTGCATTCCAGCCAGAATTTATCCTAGCTCATTTGTTAACGTAAATGCTATTGTACAGTGATTGTTGCACTTCTTTTGCTGGATTGCATGCCAGCCAAGCTTCATTCTACTTGTCTGAATTGAGTGAAATAAAGCAGATTAACGTACCCCACTGGCTTTCTGGCGACCTGTCCTTTTGTGATAAATGTGATTAGAAGGTAAGTTATCGTTCGTTACATTTTATGTACACATTTGGCTCTGGGTATTGGCCCAAAAGGCAACACTCAATCAATATTCATTTCAATCATCCAAACCTGTCCAAATATATATATATATATATATATATATATATATATATATATATATATATATATATATATATATATATATATATATATATATATATATATATATATATATATATATTAAAATAGCCACACAACTTCACTGTGTATATACATCCCTACTACTCGTGTTATGCTTCAATGAGACGAGATAGTTTAGATTACAAATTCTTTAATTCACAAAGTACAATTTATCAAGTACTAGCTTGGAGGACATACAGTCTTCTTCATCAGGTACCTGAGTCCATTGGTACTTGATGAAGAAAACTGTATGTCTCCGAAAGCTAGTATTTGATAAATTATACTTTGTAATTTAAAGAATCTGGAATCTAAACCATCCGGCCTCACTGAAGCCTAACACTAGTAGTAGGTGTGTGTGTGTGTGTGTGTGTGTGTGTGTGTGTGTGTGTGTGTGTGTGTGTGTGTATATATATATGTAATATACTGTATATATATATATATATATATATATATATATATATATATATACTTAGTGCTAGTGTTAGGCTTCAATGAGACGGGATGGCTTAGATTCCAGATTCTTTAAATGATTGATTGGTTATATTTATTAAAACTGGCGTTACAACATCTAGGTTACTGACGCCGTAATTACAAAATACAATTTATCAAATACTATCTTTCAGAGACATACAGTTTTCCTCATCAGGTATCAATGCACTGAGGTACCTGATGAAGAAGACTGTATGTCCTCGAAGCTAGTACTTGATAAATTGTACTTTCTAAGTGAAAGAATCTGTAATCTAAACTACCTCATCTCATCGAAGCATAACACGAGTAGTAGATATATATATATATATATATATATATATATATATATATATATATATATATATATATATATATGTATATATATATATATATATATATATATATATATATATATATATATATATATACAGTGAGGTTGTGTGGCTATTTTAATATATATGAATATATATATATATATATATATATATATATATATATATATATATATATGTATATGTGTATAAACGTATTTTTTTCAACCCAAATATATTTTTGTTAAATACAGGATGAATATCATAAACAGGAAAATAACTAGTTACATGTTCATCCCTTTCTTGCTAAAAGAAAAAAACAGAAGTGCCTTTTCCACTAAAAATGATTGAAAGTGTGGGATCATCTCTACCGTGTTGCAAGAACAAGGCGAAAACATCTCTTTTAATACGCGTACTTTGCTTAGTATAAAATGTTATCATCCCCAGTTGCGAACATTTAGATTCCTTCTTTCATTTGCAATGATTACTAAGAAAAGTTTGGCCACAGCTGCTAATACCTACTCAGTCATTTACCAGACTCCACGCCTACCTCTTGCTCATCTTTTTTTTTCTCTTTCTGGATTCTTGGGTTTTGGCGAGATAAGGTTATGACCATACCACTGTCCTTCGTAAAAAAAAAATAAATAAATCTAATAATAAATTCCTTGCAGCTTCAAGAGAGAAACAAGGTCGTAACTTAAACACGTTTTCAGCATTTCTTCTGCTTGGAGCTCAAACATCAAAATGTGATTACCAGCGAATAAGAAAAGAGAACACGTAACAAATTAACGCCAGCACAGGAGATATGAACCTCTCTCTCTCTCTCTCTCTCTCTCTCTCTCTCTCTCTCTCTCTCTCTCTCTCTCTCTCTCTCTATACGCCCTCTGGCGCCCATCAGGTATGATGGAGACCCAAGGTTACATATACTTTAATTACCTGACAGTTCATTAACTCCCAGCAAGGAGCAAATTAAATACAGGATTCTTCGACATTAACAACCGCTGGTGATGAGAAGGGCAAATATAGGATTACATAATTTATAACTAACTAGAACTATGTAACGTCAGTTCCTTTTCCTGCAAACACACAGACACAGACGCACACTCACACACATTTATACAGACATGTGTGTGTGTCCATGATTATATTAGAATGTTCACATGCTAGGATATGACTGGCATGATTGGTTGATTTTTAATAACTGGTCAAAAATATGAAGGTACCGTGACGGAGAGAAGTCGAGGGAAGATAAAACAAAAAGCCCCGGCGAAACCTGCAAGTGACGAAAAGGGAATGAAAGAAGAAATCTCTCTCGCATTAATGGCCGCACACGAAATTCGATTAGGATCGCTTCTACAGTAATTAGCTGAAGTGAATTTAACCTGCCGTGATGAATCATGCGGCGGCGGACGGACGGACGGACGGCCTCCGGTTAATGGAGAAAGAGGATGGCGTCTAACGACCTATTATGACTCCCTGGAAGCGATTAGCCCCTGCAAGAGAAGGGATGATAGCGTGCCACTGCATAAACAAGCTTTATCAATTATGATGGATGGGTTGTTATTATTAAAGTTATCTCTTATAATTACATATTGATCCTACTCAGGTTCATCCCCAGCACAGGAGGAGGACAGCGCGGGCATTTGTGGCAGGTGGCGTCGCCGCTGTCCGTACGCAGGTGTCTGCTGTGAAAGAATATATGGAGAGAGAGAGAGAGAGAGAGAGAGAGAGAGAGAGAGAGAGAGAGAGAGAGAGAGAGATTTTAGACGTGATTCTTTTTATGCATTCCGCTCAAAACTTTGTAAAGAACTTGAATTTAATAACAACAACAAAAACAACAACAATAATAATAATAATAATAATAATAATAATAATAATAATAATAATAATAATAATAATAATAATAATACCACAGCAATCACGGCATGTAAGTATTTGGCAAGGCATTAAGCCGCTTGACAATTATACCTACAATTATATTCTCTGCAAACTCCAAAGAATACAGCTTGATCATAGACAGATTATTCTGGAAATAACCTTATTATTATTAACGCCCTAAAGCTTTCATCATTTTTATTGTGAAGCTTTTCATTCTCCCTCTAAAACTTAGTCATATCAGATTCAGGCCTGAACTACTTTTGGGCCGAATTTCGGGAACTGTTGCATCCATAATGTATTTGTTTGCTGCCTCCATTTATCAGACCGCTTAGTCGTTCTTTACAAGGGTATGGGGTAGCAACTTCACCCAAAAATCAATGCTCAGAAACTTACAACAGACCTAAGGATTCGAATGTAGTCAGCAATGGGTCACAATGAGGCCCTAAAAGCCAGCAAAGTGAAACTTAAGAAGGAAGACTTTTCTCGTAATTCCAGGCCTGATTTCGGCAGCTATACCCGCCTAGGCTTGCCGCAGTAGAGAGATTATCCATTAGTTAGAAAATTAAGGAAACAAATCAAACGGAAAACGGATGTTCGTTTCCATACAATGCAATCCACAGAATGTCTGCTGAAGAAAATAAAAACAAAAAGAGACAGACAAAGAAAAGAGGTCAAATTTTCAACATTCTTTATTCTCTTATTGTTTGCTTAAATCTATCCTAATGAGCAATCCAACTGCCAGTGTTTGTCTCTCGTTTTCTGGTTGCAGTATTCATTTCAGCAGGCGTTATAAATTAGGAACGAATTAGCTCTAATGAAATTATAAAGTTAAATGAGAACTGCCCTTCCTCGCTTATATTTATTTCTCTTGCCGATGGCGCACACTTCCAAACAATTAGTGTCTCATAAACTCATGCCAACTACGACTACCTCAACTCATATGTTAGCAGAGGGGTAAATACTCGTCGGGAAAAACTCTGACATCATTTATTTGTATAATACTAATGACGTTTACGAAAAGCTGAAGCCAACAACAAGAGATGAATTTAAATGAAATTTCAAACAGAAAAAATAAATATGCGTGTAAAATACAAACAATGTTACACTGGCCGATACGGCAGAAAGATAAAATGGAAAGAATCTATAAATGGCCTAAGATATCAAGGAATACGTTTGAAAAAAGTTTACACTGACCAACAACATCGATTACTCTTAATGTGTTGGTCTAAGGTTTATGACATAGCTAATAATTTGAATTAATATGTATGTATGTATGTACGTATATATGTATGTATGTATATATATATATATATATATATATATATATATATATATATATATATATATATATATATATATATATATATATATATATATATATATATATATCAAGAGAGAGAGAGAGAGAGAAAGAGAAAGAGAGATTACTTTATGTGCAGTCAAGCACCTGATACCTCAAAGGATCATTAAAGTGGCCTAATAGTATCCAGTCGAGTAAGGATTTGATTTTATTCCACTGTGAAATAGCGCTGCTCAGTCGCTAGCTAATCACCCTTTTTCCAAAGCATTTGATGGATGAATGACATCAAAGCAAATAGTTTTCTAAACCTATAATTTATTTGAAAAATTACGTTGAGGGGCTGGATTATAAAGCACATTCATTAATATGTGTGATTTTGAGAGAGAGAGAGAGAGAGAGAGAGAGAGAGAGAGAGAGAGAGAGAGAGAGAGAGAGAGAGAGAGAGAGAACTTTGTGAACGTCAGAAACAAAGGGCCCTTAGTTTTATAACATGACAGCCCGCGCAATGGTAACTTCATGAGTGCAAAAAGTGTAATAAGACAACGTATTGCTGATGAACGCTTTTTATGAATCTATGATTAAGCATTTGCCTGATGGCGCTTACCTGAGTTTTTGTATTAGGAGACCAGAAAAGATCACATTCGTTTATATACATCACATCCAACACAATGACTCCGACAGCGAGGGCATGTATAGAAAATCTACCGACAGCACAAGAACACATACACGCGTGTATATATGTGTGTGTATATATATTATATATATATATATATATATATATATATATATATATATATATATATATATATATATATATATATTATATATACATATATACTGTATATACATACATTCATACATACATGTACATGTGAATGCATACACAAATATATATATATATATATATATATATATATATATATATATATATATATATATATATATATATATATATACACACATACACACACGCACATATATATATACGCACATATATACTGTTTATACTAGCTGACCAACCCAGCACTGCCCGGGAAAACCCCTGAATAACAACCAATAAACTCTCTTCCCTCCCTAACACCCCCTCTACTCTCTCTCTCTCTCTCTCTCTCTCTCTCTCTCTCTCTCTCTCTCTCTCTCTCTCTCTCACACACCTCGCCTTCTTATTGGGGCTGAACTTTGACTTAAAGGGCACTGGGAGTGTCACTATTCATCCCAGCAACCTTGAAAACTATGGATTAGATACTAATATCTGTCGTTTTTGGTTATTTTTACGTCACCCCCCTTTCCACAACTCCCCTTTGGTGCCAGTGATGTCTTACCCCGCAGTATTTTTTTCCAGAGTAAGTCATATGTATACCAAGTTTGGGTGAAATTGCTCAATGCATTTTAGAGCTATGCTGGAACATACATAAACACACACACATACATGCATACATACATACATACATACATACATACACACACACACACACACATATATTTCTTACGAATTATGAGGGGGATACTGCGTATTTTATTTTGAGTTAATAATCATGGCCATACAAAAAAACCCTTGTAAGCCCGTAAATTAATAAAAAAAGCAAGTGAAAGGGGGTTTCTTAACAGTAATTTATTATTTACTTCACAACATGGAAGAAATTACCAAGGAAACTGGGCACCTTCACTAAATCACTCAACTTGGAATTTACACAACAGCAATGACTGGGTGAATTGGATAACGTGTTACAATTATGAATGATTCCATCAGCTGCGTTAGGGTCGATTCTTCAGGCAATCAGGAACACAGAAGTGTGGCTATGCTGGTAACGGCACTGATAACACTCCTGGAAAGGAGACAGTTTCAGGTAAGACTAACAGTGAGATTATGCTCTCTTTATAATGGAATAAATGCAAGAATTGGAGGGAGATCCTTTACTCTACCCACTTGCTAGCAAGAGCTGAGAATTACAATATGCACTGTTAAGGAATTTACACACTGGGATAGTAGATTCACTGTTCAAGTCGAAGAGACAAGAAGTTACTGAGACGATAAAATGTGCAAGAGAGAGATAAGATGTGTCAAAGAAAAAGATACTGGCCAACCAATTTCCCTTACAGGGAACATTACCTTCGCTGTTTCCTGGTTTGCTTGCACATGCAACCTTATGTCAATGTGACCAGAGATGTTCTTAGGCGGTGTCTAGCCACACGGTCACAATGGGTCCAGCTTAAGTGAGAAACATGAATTCCACCAGCTGCAAGCTGCTTCGGTCGTCGGACAGACACAGAGACCACTGCAATGATGAGCGGACTAAGTGTGAACTGAACTGATGAAGTGGTAACACCGGCATTTTAAGATCTCGGATTTTTCTGGGGGCATCCCTTCGGGCAGCAACAGCTTGCCTGTACTTGACAGATTAGGAAAAGAGGTATGCCAGGAGAAGAGTTGAAAACTCAGCTGGTGGTAGATTGAATCTTAAGATTAAGACACGAAAACAGTTATCTACACACACACCTGCATTCCTTGGGGACACATTAAACATAGCCCTTCAAGAGGGTGAGACTGTTAATGGCTAAAACTCTCCTCTGACCCTTCGGTCTGTGGGTATCCCTCTCTCTCCTATTGCCTGCTATTTTTCCGTAAGGGCTTAAGTTAGCGATCCGGCGGAGATATTCTTAAAAAAAAAAAAGAATATATATATATATATATATATATATATATATATATATATATATATATATATATATATATATATATATATATATACACACATATATATGTATATATACATACACATATGTACACACACACATACATATATATATATATATATATATATATATATATATATATATATATATATATATATATGTACTCGTATATATATATATATATATATATATATATATATATATATATATATATATATATATATATATATATATATATATATATATATATATATATACCTTCTACACCACATGACCAAAAGGGCTTCTAACATGCCGGTAATTTTTACTCCATGTGCTATACCTTACACAAATCTATAAACTTCTTTAGTTTTCGTTCTCAAAGATCTCATCCAAGTACTTTTGAGTATTCCTACTCTTACTGTGCCCACATCAGCCCAGATAACACTGTCACGTGCTATCCTCCCCACAGTTGGGAGAAGGACATGTCCAAGCCACCCCATTTCTCTTTCTTCTGTACTACAAAAGTTCCGCAGTTTCCATTATGAATTCATTTCTAATTTTATCCTGCCATCTAACACCATATAATTTACTTCATACTTAATCTTTAGGTCGTCAAAATTTACTATATAAAATTTCATTATCATATTACGAGTCACGTTTATATCTGTTTATTTATCTGTCTATCTATCTATCTATCTATCTATCTATCTATATATATACATATATATATATATATATATATATAATACATATATTTACATATATACAATAAATTTATACATAGATGTACATGCATACACATACACACATATATATACATACACATAAAACAATTTGACTATATAAACACAGAATACGTAAACCGCTTTCGAAAGGACTAGAAAACCTACATAAGCCAAGAAACACAACACCAGGCAATAATAAGCCACATATACTGTCAAAACCTTGAAATAGAATAAGCAGTCTTGATATAGGAAATGAATGTCACAAATAATTAAAGCGTGGGGAGTTCTTGTATCTCATTTCCTGCAATATTCTTCGTTAATAATTTAAAATAAGTTATCGACACGATTATCCATAATATTATAAAGAAAGCATAAAAATAATATCTAACAGCTGTCCATTTTTCTTTCCTGATTTGTTTTTCTTTATCCCCGTTAACAGAGGTCAGCTCATCATCAGTCCACGCGATTACACAACGGTGAAAAATGCATCCCTGACAATACCAACGGTGATCGAGCAAGATTATCATCAATTTGGTGAGCGAAAGTTACACGTCATGGTTTCGCTACGATTTTGTGATAATATGGTTATCGTTAATATTCATTCCTAAGACGAAAGTCGTGCTTGCTCTTGCATTATACATAAACACGGGAACATAGATACGGGAAATGGGCTCGCATTATGAAGATTCGATTCCAGCCTGCTACCCGTCAGCTAACCCAACTGTCACATCCAAATTTAATCATTCAACTTGTCTTGCAGTGGATATGCTAAACATGATTGATGAGCACTGTATTTAGTCATTTAGTTGAAACCTTTATGTGATTAAAGTCGATATCAGCAAATATAATAGTAAAAAATTATATCTTTGATATCACAATTCAACATGTAAAAATATAAACATAGAACACGAAAAACAGGCCATTAACCTGCAGAGCAAGATTCAGCAAAAACATACTTCGTCTGAAGAGTAAAATAAGAGCAAAAGAGGCATTATAATATTTGTAACAATAATAATGACAAAAAGATCCGTCTAAAATGCAAATTTCGCGGTTTCCAAAAGATTTCACGTAGGATATGACCTCCGGTGATACAGCTTGACTGGAACAAGTGCACTGGATGCGGTTTTTATCGCCTGGAACCCACACAGCTCTTCTTCATGCCACACCTACGGAGGGTGGGGCAAGTCGACGCGTGAGCCCACGCGGCTTCGTCAACTCTGGCCTGAGCGTTGCACTCCTTCTCGGAGGGAAATGGAGGAAGGACAAGAACAGCAGGAGGGAGGGAAGGATCAGAGGCCGCTGCCACGATAGGATGGATTAAAACGAGGATGGCAACTGGAGCCGTCTCATAATCTAATCGATTCATCCCTAGCTCATTCGTAGTGACAGGCGTTTCCGAAATGTGAAATCGAAAAGTTAAGAGGGCATTGTGGGTAATTATACTGTATATATATCTGGTAAAAAGTGACCAGAAGATTCGACATATATATTTTACTGGCATTTATATAACTTTCTGAGATATGGTGTGGTTACACAGACAAACAGACGAACATACAGACTCTACGTGAATACATAATATTCTTCAAACTCCGCTGTTGAAGTTTAATAATAATGATCCATATTATTACTCTATTCAGAAGATTAACCTTATTCACATGGAACAAGCCGAAAAGGGCCACTGACTTGTAATTTAAGCTTCCAAAGAATAAGGTGTTCATTAAGACGAAGTAACAGGAGGTAAAGGGAAAAATATAAAGAACAGATTTCACTTATAAGTGAGAAAAAATACTTTAATAGATTAGTAAATAGATAAAAATGTATTAAAATGCTAAGAGAATAGTGTCAGGTAGTAATGAATTGCATCTTCGCTTGAACTTCTGAAGTTCCAATTGCACGACATCCTCAGGGAGACTGTTCCACAATCCAAGGGTGTGAGGTATAAAGGACCTCTGGGACCGAGACGTTCGACAGAGAGGCGCATTTACTGCATAATGGTGCTGTTCAACAAATGTGGTTGCTCTCACCAGGAAAAGAGAATCAGGGATCAACTGTGAATGTGAAAGATCTCTGTTAATACAACTTATGAAAAAGTGACAAGCAAGGGACCATCCGTCGATGGTTCATAACTGCTAATATTAGGAAACAGAAACATACCGTCACGAACCACTCCACCTAAATGTCAATAATTTTATATCTATATACTGTCAATATTGATCCCAATACTTAATTTTTGTATTTTGACTTGGCTTTCATGTATATGTTAGTTGAACCGATTATATATATATATATATATATATATATATATATATATATATATATATATATATATATATATATATATATATATGTATATATATATATATATATATATATATATATATAAATTATATATATAGATAGATAGACAGATTATATATATATATATATATATATATATATATTATATATATATATATATATATATAGTGTGTGTCGGCGCGCAAGCGTTTGTGTGTGTGTGTGTGTGCGAGTGGACGTCGACGAAGTGAACAATATCCCAAAATGATTCACTATCAGTAGATCAGAGCAGGAAAAGGAGAAGGCTAAACAGGCTCAGCGACATTATTAGGCAAAGTTGCCTAGTATATGGGAGTAAAGCACAAACTATAAAAGAGAAGTAACAAAGAAAAACATGTAAGATTAAACCAACAAACTATGAAATGGGACTCTTGTTTAACATAAAGCAAAACCTAATTTGGTCTTATAAAGTTCCAGTGATAGAACTACTTGATTAAGATCATTCCATAATTTGGTCATAGCCCCTAGAAAGCTGTCTTGTACTGAACCTCACATAAAAAAAAACAGGTAGCCTACTCCTCAGTGAATGGCATAGTCTGGCTAGACCTGAATACAGAGATGATCATAATTAGGGAAAATTCTATAAAATATTCACGAAGAGCTTACTAGAAAAACAGTGCCAGAGATTATTACTACGATCTGGAATAAGGAATTAGAAAGAACTAAAGACCGTGTCCAAAGATTTATGATGCGAGTAAATAACATAGGCCCAAGAAAGAGAATAATATTCATAACTAAGCAGATTAAAAGAATAAAAATATCTCATCATGACAGTCAGCTCTCCAAAAATCTAGATAGACTCCTTCAATATAATGAATTTTTCGTGCAGTTGAAGAAAAAGAGAGATCGGATAAGTTTCTCAAATGTGAATGATACCCAGAATTCTAAATGGGTTGTGTGGTCCTTAAAGAAATAGTGGCAATGAAAATATCTGGGTTTGCAGCGAGGGTAATCAATACCCATACCTACTGACATCCACACTCTGAGTTTTGTTAGGGTCACCCCAATAATCTACTTTATGAACTAGCCGGCTTCTGATATACTCGTATAGTTAAGGAAATAAAGCTATTCTATTTTTTTTTCTAATGGCGCACGCGTGAAATAGAGTTAGCTGATATCACTCGATCTCACTTTGTGAGATAAGATTATCTTCGAAAGCCCACAAGTACTTTATTTATAAGCCATTCCGCTGGCGCTCAAGTCCACATTTGGAAGCCATATGGACAGCATGATAGAGCCAGTTTAATCTGGAACTAAAAAACAAACAAACATGGAGCGTCTTCCAACCGACCAAAAGCCATCCCTTTATATTGGTCGTCAGTAGCAGGTTGTTTACGAATCAAAATTATAGTTCCGGAATTCATAATTCTCCCTTCCCTGCCATTCCATCAGCGTTGGGAACGGACGCCCAAGGCTTGTATTCCCGAAGCAAACACATAACTGTTTGCTGTATACCAACTCCAGGTGTCAATAATACTCTCGTTTGCGCCAAAACGGAAGTTATTTCCGTTTATTTAAATTCAGAGGTTAAAATAGACTTAAGCTGTCTTTTATCAGCTAAAAGGAAGGCTACTATATATTTTAACTGCAACGATTCTAAATCGGTCTCTTTAGGCTCAGAAACCCCTCATCAGCAACACTTCATCCTACATCTAACCAAAATTACGTTATCACCACTCTGCACAAGTTCTTGTGAAATTTTCCTCCCTACCCCCCCCAAAAAAAAAAAAAAAGCAAATCCCAACTCGATTTTTTCCTGCGTGACTGTCCCTCCCCCCCAACCCCCCCAAAAGATCCTTTGTACCGTATCACCATTTATTTTACCCGTATCATTTATTCCTGAACCAAATTACGATTAGTCTTTACCTAATACTATTCACTAGGTAGGCATTTCCATGACAGTTCATTCTGACATTCGGTTTTCATTGTTTTATATACTGCGTAAGTATGTATGTATGTACGTGTTTATATATATATATAATATAAATATATATATATATATATATATATATATATATATATATATATATATATATATATATATATATAATTATACACACATATATATACATATTATATATAAGCATTAAGCTACAAATGTCGTTTAACATCCAATTCGCTCTACCTCGGAAATAATATATTTTCACATAAGTTAACCAAAGGGGAATTTTTTAGTTGCTAAGAAGTTCGTCGTCTCGTGGGCTCGAACCACGGAACACAAGAACTCACGACGTGTAACATGTATGAAAATATATTATTTCCGAGGTAGAGCGAATTGGATATTAAACGACATTTGTAGTTTAATGCCTGTTTATGAATCATCGTGATGTGATAAAATTCATTTATATATATATATATATATATATATATATATATATATATATATATATATATATATATATATATATATATATAATATTTATATATATATGAATAAACGATGCATACCGCTTGTCTGAATTGCTAAATTTTCTGTATTTTAACTTAACCATTTCCTTTTTACTTGAAAGGCTATTAACATTCGGCTACTGCAGCTTCCAATGTAAGTCAACACTGTCAATTGAATTCAATTCTCATTCCTCCCGACAACTAGTTACGGTTGTTTTGTTTGCATATAATGATCCACAAAATTACCCGATTTAGAATGAGATGCTAACAGTATCTGGAATCACAAACTGTTTCTATAATTAAAGCAATTTACAAGATCAAGAAGTAAGTCAACATACACCTGTCATGGCAGGTTAATGATTGAAAAAGAACTGGTGATATTAATCAGTGGAAATTGCGCGAACCGTTAACTTTATTATTATGAGATTCACAATGACAGACGATTAAAAAAAAATGACTCAATTTTTGTCTTTCTTCTTGTCTGTGTGTATATATATATATATATATATATATATATATATATATATATATATATATATATATATATATATATATATATATATATATATATATATATATGAGTATATATATATATATTTATATATATATATATATATATATATATATATATATATATATATATATATATATATATATATATATATATATATATATATATAATATTATAATTTCTTTCGAGTCAGTCTGAGGCGAAAACCTTACCACAGACCAACTTCTATCTCATAATGACGTCATTATGATTCGGCGTTGGCGGACAGGGGATTCGTCAGGGTGCAACGAGGCGTGATTCATTCAACAGTAAAAATCTGGCGTCTAAGATTAACTGCTGGTTTAATTTGTCTGCAAATTCATATCAATTTCTCTCCGTTTTTTTTCTTTTCATATTTGTGTTTTAGTATACGCGCAGAAATGCTCGGAGCTTAAAGACACAATTTCCAAACGAACCTGACTAGAATTCAAGAATGTCATTATAGGAATGTGAGAGTTGCGAATGTCTCCTGAATGCAGGCAAAGAACCGTTTTATTAATATCATTATTCAACACGGATAGACGTTCATATGGAACCTGCCAAAAATGGTAACGCAAAGCAAGCTTTCGCAGAACGGCCGTATGCGAAGAGAGTAAAATTCATATCTGGGTCAGGGCTTTGTTAGTTGTGCTTCTTGACTACTTCACATGAATTGAAGAGGTCTATTGGACTGAAGTAATTATCCTCCTCGAAAGATATTAACCTCTGTTGATGTAGAAAATCAAGGGGATAACAATATATTCGAAATGTCCCAAACGCATTCACAATAATTTACGTCTAATTTTTATTAAGATACTATGTCATTTTTACCCTAATAATCATCATAATTAATAATAATTGTTATTGTAAACGTTGAAAATTGAAACTACTTTAGGTCAAAGAAAAAAGCCTGTGATAAAAAGGAGAGTTCTATATACTGGTTATTCAAAATAACGGCAAATCCATTACTTATGTAAAAAGTCCAGTTAAGAGAAATTAGAAAAATACAAACTAAAAGATAAAAAGCAAAAGCTTCAAAGGACTTAAAAACGGGGCAAGTGACGCTATAGGAAACACTTGATTTAACAGCACTGAGATTTCAGATGGAAAATCTTGATTCCTTACCTTGATTCCATGAACAGCTTCTAATTAAGGAAATACAAATAAAAAAGTCGATGCCCTTAATTGCACTGACAGCATTCTTTCAATGGAATGAGATTTTATCAAGACTTAGTGATGCATATAAGAAAATCAACGTTCATTTCCGTGTGCTAAAATAAGCAGCTGTAGTTAATGATTTAGGATACTTTCAGTGGACAATTTAATTTCAGTTCTTTCCATACGTTTATCAGCGACTTTAACCCTTCGGGAAGAGAGAAAGAGAGAGAGTGAGAGACTTAACGAATGAGGGGTGAACTCAGCCCATTCCCTACACCAGTACCCCTAAGCCTTATATATATATATATATATATATATATATATATATATATATATATATATATATATATATATATATATATATATATATATATATATATAAACATATACATTCACACACGCGGCTCCCCCACACGCACACATATTATATATATATATATATATATATATATATATATATATATATATATATATATATATATATATATATATATATATATATATATATATATATATATATATATCCTATTCCTATTTCTACTACAGGCAATACCTACTAGGAAAACACACGAGTGCATAATTCGTTTCTCTGCTTAGATACAGTTGGACAAATGAAACCATGAAACCATAAGGTCTTGTCGGTTCTCGTTTGGTGCCTCTATGTCTTCAGGAACAGATTGTTTCTTTCGTCGTCGCAAATCATCCACCTAAGAAAAATTGTACTCTTCTAATTGTCTTCAAATATTTCATGGATGACCTTTACACATACGCATATACATGCAAGCATAGATATATGCATACATATACATGTATATATATATATATATATATATATATATATATATATATATATATATACATATATATATATATATATATATATATATATATATATATATATATATATATATATACTGTATATTCATTCGAAATTAAAACGTTTCCCTTGAAAAGTGGTGGTTTTCGATAAAATAAAATGACTCTGATTACTGCTACATGATGAACTGTGGGTGAAACGAATGTGCGTGAAACTTCCAAAGTACCATGAATTTCATACACCTACACAAGTTTGCCAACAGAACATCGAGCCCCCTTACACACACTGCACTATCTGTCTCTATCTTACACACAAAATCTATAGAATATACAAAATAAAATGTCATAGATTTCAATATAAGCGCAATGAACAGAATTCCACTCGAAAGCAAAATTAACTCTAACCAGTGGTGGCTGGCATAAAGAAATACTCTTCCAGTACATACTAAGCTGCAATTACTCTCATGAAGTCAGAAAGAAAGTAAACAGAGATTATGAAGTGAACAGAGAATATGAAGTAAGAGAGAAGGATAAAAAAGAAGAAAAATTACCATCCTACCATAATCCCGTTTTTTTTTTTTATTTTTTAGAAAAACTGGAACCTCTGGAATCAATGGCTGGAGTCCCCAGATGGGAGAGGATTGTTTGGAAACAATCCCGTGATCGCCACGGAACTCGGTTACCAATAAAAGCCATCATGATTTCCATGGGCACCACAGATTGGAAGGACAGCCCATGAATTCTCTCTCTCCTCTCTCTCTCTCTCTCTCTCTCTCTCTCTCTCTCTCTCTCTCTCTCTCTCTCTCTCTCTCCATGGATAAAGTCCTCCCTGTTACTTTGTATAGCGGAGATCAGTTTTGAACGGGGATGTCTAACCAGAGAGCATTTATCGGTGGTTAGTGTTGTTCAGATGTATATCAGACTTCTTTTGGCAACATTTACTATTAAAAAAAGAAATTCATATTTAAGAAATATAGTTTACAGAATCACTGTAGAAGTTCTAAAGATCGTGGATAATGCGTTAAAAACGTAACATTTTTGTAGATATATTCGTCTACATCTATATAAGACTGATCTGAGAAACACAAACATATATATATATATATATATATATATATATATATATATATATATATATATATATATGTATGTATCTATGTATGTATGTATGTATGTATGTATGTATGTATGTATGTATGTATGTATATATATATATATATATATATATATATATATATATATATATATATATATATATATATATATATATATATGTGCGTGTGTGTGTGTATTACTGGAGTGTGAAGGTGGAAAATATGGATATCACAGCAGTCAATAAAGGCAAAACACAGTTGAGGGTAAAAATACAGCTACAAAAGACAGCTAAAGGCTTTAAAGGGGAAAGGCAAAAAGATGTTACAGCTGGTGATTGTTTCAAGTGCCTACAAAGGAGACCTAACTTATTAGGGGTGCAATAGGCATGGAGCAAACTATTAGTCTAGCTATTAAGATTAGGCAAAAGAGGCAAGTAAATTCATTTATTTGTTGAAAAACTAAAAAACTGGTAGATGAAATATGAAAACTTCAATTAAGAAGTAATAAACAGATGTATCATACAAGATGCAGGCTGCAATGACTTACTTTTACAAGGTAACGTGTAGGATACCATGAACCAAGGTTCTGGAGTGCTTGGTCAATAAAAAGTAGCAGAGCAATATAGCACGGGGATTATTAAGTACTGTTAACAAAAAGCAGAATTTTTAGACGTGTAGGAAAAATGTGTACATGGATGGCACTACATAAGGAAGGGTGGAGTACGCCGTGAGACAGGGGCGGGAGAGCGTGGAAAATTTTCAAGTAGAGAATGTCAATGGTTGATATCTGACAAGACAGATCTCTTCTGGCGACCTGTTTCTGATCTATTACATGACAGGAAAAGTTACAAAAAGTAAGAACAATGCACACAAAATTCCTTTTTGAAATAGAATTTGCTTGATCCATCAAAAACAAAATGGACTTATTTTAAGCCTTGATGGCAACTGGGAAGCCTGAGACCTTTGGAATTA
>JANJGK010000025.1:36272773-36307773 GCA_039081455.1 Macrobrachium rosenbergii
CATTAAACTCCTGAAATATGAATTGACACCAGGCTAGGAGGTTTCTCCTATGAATTCGGGGGAGAGAGAGAGAGAGAGAGAGAGAGAGAGAGAGAGAGAGAGAGAGAGAGAGAGAGAGAGAGAGAGAGAGAGAGAGTTTCTTCGCAACAGTATGCCCCAGGTTGGAATGCTGATGCATCGCCTGTAACTGATGACACAGCGCACAAGATCGGAAACCTAACAAATTTTGCAAATCTGTCAAAATCCAAAACTCTAACGTCACTTAACATTTAATTTACAGGATTCTTTTATTTCCTCTTCGAAATTAGGTCGGTGTCTTTGTATATATATATATATATATATATATATATATATATATATATATATATATATATATATATATATATATATATATATATATATAGAAATCATCAACACACAATCACGTGTGGAACAGAAATAAATTTCTAACTCACGTCGGGATCGAACCCAGGTCTCTCAGGTGGAAAGCAAGGGCGTTATCCACTAGGCCATACAAGTCTAAAAGAAGTTGGAACCTGAGAGCAACTGCACCCAAGGAATTACCTGGGCAAGCTAACTGCTTGCATACCAGCGAGTTTTCCCCAACTTCCCGACTCAGCAATGACCCAATAGACAACATTTCATTCGAATTATCCCTTCTGAGTGAATAAGATAGAAATCATCAACACACAATCACGTGTGGAACAGAAATAAATTTCTGACTCACGACGGGAAGTTGGGGAAAACTCGCTGGTATGCAAGCAGTTAGCTTGCCCAGGTAATTCCTTGGGTGCAGTTGCTCTCAGGTTCCAACTTCTTTTAGACTTGTATGGCCTAGTGGATAACGCCCTTGCTTTCCACCTGAGAGACCTGGGTTCGATCCCGACGTGAGTCAGAAATTTATTTATATATATATATATATATATATATATATATATATATATATACATATATATATATGTATATATATATATATATATATATATATATATATATGTATGTATATATATATATATATATATATATATATATATATATATATATATATATATATATATATATGTCCGTATGAGACAATGACCTAGAAAGGAAAGGACAATGTCCCTAAGAAAGTCAAGTCATCAAGAATAACACAGTATCAAAGGAATATATAAAAAAAGGGTAAAATAAGGACAAAATTACACATAGAAAAAAAATGCACATAACATAAATCAGAGTAACTGTGTTTAGTGACACAAGGCTTCACAAAAATACAACTAAATAAATACATAACCCAACTTTGACAAATATCGCACATTCTTTCAGAATGAGAAAAGTACACCTGAAATGTGATAAAGCAGTATCACTCATCTAACAAACAGACCGAGGGATAGCTGTAAGTTATATATGTGTTTCTGAATGGATATACATACATATATTTGCGCTCAGGGTTGTCCATCATGTAAGTTTTGTCCCTTATTTACAAAAGCTCTGATGCGCGATATGATAAATTCAAATTATTTACGTGTGTATATTCGGAGTTGAGGTTAAATCCGTATTTGTATTCATATTTGTATTTGCGCTTGGACTCGGTGAATTAAACATTTGTTTACTTTCGCGTGCTGTACATCTGTATTCGACGAGCCAACAGGAAGTACTCACTTCAAGTATACATCGGATATAACTTTTCAGCGCTATTACAAGTTTTTGCCTTAATGTTCAACGGCAGGTACCAGCTAAACGGCACTACAATATTGTACAGCGACTATGTGTATTTTGGTATGGTCTATCTGATGGTCTAGTCAAGAAATAACGATGACCACCCTTACACAATAATCACGGAGTGTATTTATATATGCAACATACACTGAAGCTCTTGAATACTTAAGTCCCGAAAGTAAACTGTCTGAAACGCTAATGCGCTTTTTATACACCGCAAGCCATATCTCAGACAGCCCACTTTGATAAACGACATTTATCTGAAGCCTTGTTATTGAGGTATTTTCTCTGCTGGCCTGGCCGAGTTGGTGACTTCGTTCCTTTCTACCGGTGGGCTCTAGAACTTTTTTCCTTCTCTTAGTTTCCCTAACTTCTGCAACCGGTCCTGCTTTTTCCAGCAAAGGATACAGTTTGCAAACGAGTTAGGCTCTCCCCATTTTTCCCTTTACCTTGCTGCATTTATCTCTCAGTAACGCTCGATTCCCTCCATCCTCCTTGTGCGCAGTGTCAGCGTTGGATGCGACTCTGATGTTTGCTCAGTTGCCGAATCAACACTGTGGTGACAACATTTTTGCCTTCTTTAAGACCATTCCTCGCAGGGCATTACGTTTACTCAAGTACACGGCTGGGAGAGGAGTCTTTTCCGTAACCTTACGTTCGTTGGTTTGAATCCCACTACAGACGGTGCCAGCTTCCTCATTCATTACTCACTCGATTCAAGTTTCATAGTGATAAGTGTATCCAAAAATTGCAAATAAAAAAAGGGAAAAAATTAAGAGGTACCTGTCGCATGCACAAGCACCCACGCGGGCACATATACACGCATATATATATATATATATATATATATATATATATATATATATATATATATATATATATATATATATATATATATATATATATATATACTCACACTAGCTGATCAACTCGGCGCTGCCCGGAAGAACTTTGAAGAACTCAGAAAACTTTTCCTGCATCCCCTTCGAATTGTTCTGTCGTGTAAAGTATATGTACTATCACTGAAAATACTTTTCTCTCGTGTTATTGATAACTCTGTCTTGAATTCATTACTTTAAATTACCACGATATACACATATATACATATATCCTAGCACTTAAATTACTAAAATTGTGAGAGAGAGAGAGAGAGAGAGAGAGAGAGAGAGAGAGAGAGAGAGAGAGAGAATGACTGACTTGCAGTGGCAAACATTCTCGGGTTTTTTCTAGCATGACTTGATGTTTAACTCCATTCATAGAGGGAATTTAAAAATGAGAAAGAAAAAGAGATAAAGAAAGAGAGAGAAAGAGAGCAAGCATGAATTTACTTTCAGAAGATAAAAACCCCAGAGATAAATTCCTCTCCAGATTGTTTGTGTGATGCTTTGAGAGAGAGAGAGAGAGAGAGAGAGAGAGAGAGAGAGAGAGAGAGAGAGAGAGAGAGAGAGAGAGAGTTTGGTTATTCTCCTCCTTCTTAGGAAACGGTCACCTGCATACCATCGGAGACTTAATGCCACACCTATATATGCTTTGTATATATACCCTTGTAACATTTCATCTGTCCATATTCTACCAGTGAACAGGGGCACAGAAGCAAGTGCCCGAAATATATGGTTGCAACGTTTAAATAGTGTTTTATGGGCCTTCTTATATTCATATTACACTGTGGTATTACAGGAAAAGACATTCATATATATATATATATATATATATATATATATATATATATATATATATATATATATATATATATATATATATATATATATATATGTATATGTATATTTTTCTATGGGAGTTAAGACTCTTACGGCAACTCGCCTTTCAAGAACAATATAAATTCATAATAAATAAATTTTATAACCTTCAGATAATAATACTCATATACTGACAGGTTTGACAGTAGGTTATGGAAAAATTGCCCTTCAGTCTCCTTCTGATCTCCCTGGATTGCTTCTTTATCCTCTCTTGAGCTTGTGACTGTGATAAACTTCTTATTCCAGATTTACTGCCGGATTTGGAGGAGGTGCTTAGCTAGCTAAAAGTCCCCGGTACCGATTAAATGCGGCCACACCTTATGCATAGCTTGAGGCAAAGATTTCTGGCAAACCCATGCCAAAAAGGAGAAAGTCAGCCACCTCTAACCGACAAAACCCGGACAGCAGCCGCTTCTAACCGCTTTTCACTGGACAGCCCTCGCCCTGAGAGAAAGCAAAAATCAAAACCCGGTAATTCTCGGAGTTATTAAATACCCTTGCATCCAAAATTTCGACAGAGACCAGAACGACACCGAACGAGCCAGACCTCTTGACAGCCCGCTCCTTCAGAGCAAAACTTCCCTCCGTGGCTGAATGCCCAGTCCTAGTATCTGAACTCCAGTGCCAATCGCCCCCCCCAACTCCCTGTTCCCCCAGTGGTACGACTACAAGGAGCCATCTCTTCAAAGGAAGGTGCAGTAAGGAATTTGAGGTTTATCAGTCACTTATCTTTTTCTTCTCCTAAACGTTTCCGTTTCAAAGTGAAATTCTCACATAGACCTGACCTATTAGGATAATCTCGTGTCGTAAGTTTATTCAGTAGTGTTTATGAAAAGAGGATTTCTGTTGCCCTCAGCGCTAGCCTTTTATCTTCGCTATTACCATGAATTCTCCGAGTGATCGAATGCCTTTCTGTAATTTCAGAAAGGAGTGCTGTCCCTGTTAATCCAACTGCTACAACTGTGTACTTGTTGACAGTACCGAGAAAATTCCCGTTGCAACCTTATGAAGAGTGCCATTGAAGTGTATTTCCCAGCACCCAGTTAACGTCTATTATTCATTTTATGTGCCGCAGCAGGACCCCAGTGGCCTGCCTTATTCCCTTACCTTCTGATTCTTGTGTTTTAAATACATGTAATTTAGTTATCCAAAGAGTTTATCTGCAAAATCCCTCTAAAGTAAGGCCTTCAGTCTTATTCCTTCTCTTTTATTTTGTAATTGTAGGTGAACAGTCCGATCATTAATATCCTTGTGGTAAATTTATTAGGCCTCACCTATAATAATTATGAAAATGGACTCATGCTCAAAATCCCACTTCAACTTTCCATTTGGTAAGCAGGGTACTTGGACACAAACATACACATGTGTGCACAGTATTCCAATAAAATATTGGGAATGTGAATATTTACCCTGTGTTTACCTATCAAGAAATGCCACAAATGTAGTGAAATACTGCATGCAAATATAATACACCGACATATTAAATTTCTGTTTACACAATTGTTATGAAGTCCATGACTTTATATTTTTAAATTTTTAACTCTGATCAGGAAAGAATACAATTAATTGCAGCCAAAGTATTGGCCATGTGCACGTGATAAACAGAGAGAGAGAGAGAGAGAGAGAGAGAGAGAGAGAGAGAGAGAGAGAGAGAGAGAGAGACGGGGGGGGGGGTACCCTAGCTCATCAGCTTGGGAGGTTATTTTTATGATTCTACCCTTACCTGACATTCCACACTTTGTCTTCTCTTTCTCTGTTCTATAGTCCCTTTAAATTGAATTGCCACTGTCCTCTGTGTCTGTCCACAGGAAAATCTTTGAGATGGGACAGTAAAGCTCACCTCCCATTGCAATAATGAGGTTCATTTCCCACAGTGATAAAGAGGTGACGGTAAAATTGGAGAATGTCACAGGATTAAAACTCGATACCTCCTTTACCGTCACTACTGAAGCCTTGAAATCACAACAAGGCGGAAAAAGCTGTCTTAGGGGTTGCACATGACGATCTGACCAAATGAAACTCCTAAATCTACATTGGCCTTGCCCGCCTGAAATCTAAAGCCGGGTACGCATATGCGCGCAAAAGCACGTAACGCAACAGATTCTTGTTGCAAATTCGCCAGTGTGGACGGGACCTCAAGCCCGAGCAACGAGCAGGAGGTGCGCGTTGAGCGCGTTTCACTCCGTTCCACCAATTGTCGGTTTTTGCCCGTCTCATCAAAGGAATGTTAAACAACACGCGACGAAATGTGTGGATGGGACCTGTTTTGCACGCGTATCAGTCTGCTGCACAGAGTCTTCTCAACTCGCTGACACCTCTGAAATTCAAAGGTAATAATCACGCATTACTCTGATCCCTTCTGTGAAACTACGTGGACCCCACCAATGGCTGAGTGGAGTGACTAAGAAGTCCTTCAGTTAATAAATTATTATGAAGAGATGACTGTACTGTGGTGTGCAAAACACCCATGCCATTTTAATAAAATACGTCTCAATGATGCATGGATACAGATAGCCCAGAAAACAGGGAAATCAGTGGAGGAATGCAAGAGAAAGATGACCTCCTTGCTATCTTCTATGAGAAGGGAGAAGGCCAAGACGAAGAAGAGTATTGGAACAGGGAAAAGCAGCTATTTGTATGTTGTTGGCCATCGTCGGTAAAACACAGACTGACTGACTGCTCACGGTGGAACGCAGTAAAATTACATGCTTGACGCGTTGCAGTTACCTTCTCAACATTTTGACACCATGCAACGCGTATTTACGCAACACTGTTATGAATCAACCAGTGAGAGTTCTATTCTCCTTAGGCCCGCCTTCAAGTATTATTGCGTAGGTTAGATGACTGAAACTTGTGAAGAAGTTAGCTGATTGGAGAGTTAAACAAACACAAGTAATCACAAGATAGGCGGGTCAAAACCGAACGTGAAGCGTTAATGACAGTGATTCCAATGCTAGACATTGAGACGTCCAAAGGGTGACACACTCTGAAGTTATGCAAAGCGCCCTCAACATTGCATACCTTCTAAAACGCCTTCCACTGAAATGATTCGTCCCTGTGTCACCACCAGTCATGAGTTCCTCGCTGGGTGAGCGGCTTCCGTTCTCAACTACCACTCTGTTGGTCGTGAGTTCGAATCTCCGAGCGGCCAGTGAAGAACAAGAGGAATTTGTTTCTGGTGATAGAAATTCATTTCTCGCTAGAATGTGGTTCGGATTCCACAATAAGCTGTAGGTCCCGTTGCTAGGTAACCAATTGGTTCTTAGCCACGTAAAAATAAATCTAATCCTTCGGGCCAGCCCTAGGAGAGCTGTTAATCAGCTCAGTGGTCTGGTTAAACTAAGATATACTTATCTTTTACCACCAGTCATGTGAAGCCTTTGCTGCAACTGCCACAAGACAAAAACGGAAACACAATTTAAAAGTACCCGAACTTACATAATCGCAAGGAAAAGAAAGGGAGGCAAAAGAAGAGAAAGAGAGAGTCATTTGTTCAGCAAGGGGAAGATGAAATATTAAAGTAACTTACATTTAATCATAAAAAAGTCAATTCTTTTCTGGGGAAACATTATTGGAATTCTTATTCATGTTGAAGCAGTCCACTGTTGTTAAAAGTGTTTCAATTAAATGATCATTTGTTTTTTACAACTAAGTCTTGATGAGGCCTTGTGAGAAAAGTGTTTATATGCAGACTATTACTTCCAAAGTTGCAGACTCTCAGTGTTTTCTTAAAGTCTATGAAATTTTTTTTTTTTTTATAATAGGATCACATTCCTGTGTTCCAGATGCTGAATATAGTTGAGGTAATTTCTTTTTTTACTAGTGTAATGCAATGCTGAAAGTAACTACTTGATGGGGTAAAACGTATTTATGCTAATAACACAATGTAAAGTGCCGAGATTAAGAACTATATTTTTATCAGTGAACTGGAGTAAGTGATAAATTCTTATGTATTGCTTAGGTAAGGGACGTGCTTGAGGAGACTAACTGCATGCTTGAACTGACTTTTTTTTTATAGGCACGTATGATGAACATGACTAGGAACTAAAGTCCTATTGAGGAAATAAATTGTCATGTTGAAACAGACTTGTAAAGTAACACAGCAGTCTTCAACTGAAGTTCCCTACTCTAAACCCCCTACGGGAAGACATGTACACAGTACTGAACTCTGCACCGTAAATTTCCATTACATGCTCTATAAAATTATGCGAATACACACACACACACAAACATATATATATATATATATATATATATATATATATATATATATATATATATATGTATATATGTATATATATATATATATATATATATATATATATATATATATATATATATATATATATAATTATATATATATATATATAATTATATATATATATATATATATATATATATATATATATATATGTATATATATTTTATTTATTTATATATATATATATAATATATATAAAACTACCTCATTGGGTTATAAAATATTTTAAAGCACCGTTGCATTATAAATCAAAAAACTAATTAATGAAGACTCACTAATTGCATAATTAATTAATAACCTCCAGTATCATAGACTAATTATTCACTCGGAATACGGCAAAACCCGCTAGATTTAGTTAGCGGCCATGAATTGTTAATTTCGGCATTATTAATCCCGAGATCAAAGAAAGAGGAAAATGAAAAGAAAGAGAAAACGATGCATAAAATATTTTTATTTTCCTGGAGAAAACTTAATTTTCTAGGTAAAATAATTTTTCAAGAAACAGTAAACTATGAAAATGTCTTAATTTCAATATGAAATATTTCATTTTTCCAATAAGTAAGAAAATGAGTGCATAAATATATGAACTTTCTTGATAAAGTACCTCATTGTCGGGGCAAAAAATCTAAACTATTAAGTAAAAGTGAATTGATGGTTAAAAAGGCTGACCTTAGTAAAACATTTTGAAAATAAAATAAAGAAGATATGAAGTTCAATTTCTTGCATAAAATATTTCTTCCAAAAGATAAAATCAATTTTCTGAAAAAATTTAATCATATTTCATCATAATCAGCCAATATACATCTGAATAAATTATATAAATGAGAGTCATCCATAGTCAGTTGTAGGACTCTTTCAGAGGATGGCGGCTATATAATTGATAGCGAGTCTGCCTTGCATTAAAGTATGCCAGCAGCCCTTTTCATGACGTGCCAAATTTCATGCGTTGATAACAGGGCAAAGGAGAAATTTTTGGAGGTCAGATGGTATATAAAATTCTGTAACAAAAATCGCCATGAGAGAGAGAGAGAGAGAGAGAGAGAGAGAGAGAGAGAGAGATTCCTATAAAATAACCACATAAACACTTCAACTGATTATCTCCACGTAAAACAAGCCGTTCCCCATACCAGAATCCTTCAGGTGGGCATTCTTCGAAGCAACATCGTAATTAATTCCAAAATCATTATCCTGGCGCCACCCACCCAATTATGCACACAGCCACGCCTCTAGCATTGAGCTTCCAGATTTGTTCTCCTACGTCCACTCTCTCTCTCTCTCTCTCTCTCTCTCTCTCTCTCTCTCTAAATCATTTTCTTCTCCGTAATACTTATATACCACACACACTAATACAATGAGTATGAATTAAAATCAAGACAATTATCTTGAGTACGGGGAAAAGGGGAGTAACCTCATACCAAAAATCAGTGCTTCAGATCTTGCAGCAACCCTATAGGAGTTCGTCATGTGACAGACTCACAGAAAAGCCTAACAGTTATTCCAGTATTATGAGTAAGGCAAAAGAATGATTCAAATATTATAAGATCAACAATAAAATACTCGCTCACCGAGTTTCCATTTCGTTTCACTTCACCCATAACAGATTCCATTATAAATGTTTAGAGGATCGTTTCTTCCATAATTTGCGTTTTCCTTCCAGTTAAAGACGGAACTACTGTATACTCGCTGAGTAACACTGAGACACAAAACGTTACTCCTGCAAACCATTTTGCCATGCTTTCACATTTTCAACGAGCCCGGCCTTATTATAGCTTATTCTACAGCGTCTCGTCGTAAATCTTCGTAAGTGAAGCAGTTCATGAATTTTACTTGTTCCCTCGGCCGCTGGAGCGCAATACCTCTGTTCAGCATCGAGTTAGCTCTCCGTTGGGTGAGTCGGTAGAGCTGCGGACCGGCACTCGCTGGGCTGGAGTTCGATTCCCCGGCCGGCTGATGAAGAGTTAGAGGAATTTATTTCTGGTGATAGAAATTCATTTCTCGCTATAATGTGGTTCGGATTCCACAATAAGCTGTAGGTCCCGTTGCTAAGTAACCAATTGGTTCTTAGCCACGTAAAATAAGTCTAATCCTTCGGGCCAGCCCTAGGAGAGCTGTTAATCAGCTCAGTGGTCTGGTAAAACTAAGGTATACTTTTTATTTCTGCATCGAGTTATCTGAAAACTCGCTTTCGAAAAATACTCTCGTGCGGGTAAAAATCATATGCAACTTTTACTGACTTCATTGACTTAATAATGAATTATATACTCCAACCTGATGCCCATTGTACATATATACTATACATGTGCAGTATACCTACTATATATTAACAGATACGGGATAAGTAGTTAGAAACCCTTTTAATAAGCATATCGCCATGTCTGACCAAAAAACCTACGTAAAATGAACAGCTATTCAAGTACCCACAACGAGGAAAAGGTAAGAATAAATCCATCTTTTAGCTCAGTCGAACGAACAATTGGCATTTGCATATAAAAAAGAAAGAAAAAAAAGGGAAACATAATAATTACTCCCACTGGAATTCGCTTCATTAGTTATAAGTTACTGGCAGGAGGCATTCAGTCAAGGATAGCAATTTTTGAAGAAAGAAGTTCTGAGCGACCATCCCACAGGTGGGCGGGACTAAGGTCAAATGAAGAAG
The DNA here is from genome assembly GCA_039081455.1 of Macrobrachium rosenbergii. Taxonomy (NCBI): domain Eukaryota; kingdom Metazoa; phylum Arthropoda; class Malacostraca; order Decapoda; family Palaemonidae; genus Macrobrachium; species Macrobrachium rosenbergii. Next base: position 36,283,146 of record JANJGK010000025.1, read on the forward strand.
AGGGAGCAGCGGTAGAAGACGAAAGCCTTCTTCTCATTACGGTAGATCTGTTACTTAGCTTCTTCAACTAAATGATGCTAGTCAACAAATATTTCCAATATTGTTCAATATCGCTCAATATCGAAAATCATTATTATTAATTACTAGCAGTAGCAGCCGTCACAGAATCACGACACATTATTAAAAGAAATAATTTTCATAAATGAAATATAAAACAAAAATACGGGCAAACATTGGATGCAGTGAAAACATTGCCATTCTTTCGGGTATTCAATCGGCTCGTTCATCGAGAAACGCATACGCTCATACATACTTAAGTGCCAGGTCAAGGCCATGCATATGTATTTATATATACAATATGTCAAGGCTAAGCATATGCATTTATATATACAATATGTCAAGGCTAAGCATATGTATTTACTGTATATATACAATATATCAAGGTTAAGAAAGTGCATTTACATACACAATATGTCAAGGTTAAGCATATGTATTTACATATACAATATGTCAAGGCCAAGCATATGCATTTATATATGCAATATATTAACGCCAAGCATATGAATTTATATATACCATATGTCAAGGCCAAGCATATGTATTTACATATACAATATATCAAGGCCAAGCCAAAGTATTTACATACGCAATATGTCAAGGCCAAGCATATGTATTTATATACGCAATATGTCAAGGCCAAGCATATGTATTTATACATACAATATGTCAAGGCCAAGCATATGTATTTACATATACAATATGTCAAGTCCAAGTACATGTATTTATATATGCAATATGTTACCGCCAAGCATATGTATTTATACAGTATATACAATATGTCAAGTCCAAGCATATGTATTTATATATGCAATATGTCAAGGCCAAGCATATGTATTTACATTTACAATGTGTCAAGTCCAAGCATATGTATTTATATATGCAATAAGTCAAGTCCAAGCATATGTACTTATATATGCAATATGTCAAGGCCAAGCATATGTATTTATATATACAATATGCCAAGGCCAAGCACATGTATTTACATATACAATATGTCAAAGCCAAGCATCTTCTTTCTTCTTTTTCTTTTAACGTGCTTTTATTCCCATTTTTGTATGGGGTAAGCACGATGCCTTCTTTTGAAAGACTTTTTGATTTGGCTTTGGGGCCAAGCATATGTATTTATATATACAATATGTCAAGGCCAAGCATATATATATATATATATATATATATATATATATATATATATATATATATATATATATATATATATGCATATTGGTGGTCTAGGACAAACAAATGCGTTTATATGTATATATTCATGCATGTGAAAAGATTATATAAATGTACATATACAGTATATGTAATGTCTATGTTTTCGTGTTACTTTTTATGGAAACTAAGGTATGTCTGTTTATTTACTAAGATAAAAACGTAATAATGCGTACGTAATGATAAACATGTATTTATGTACACATTTAAACGCTAATCATTTTTGCAAACACATTTCGCTATACGTCCTGTACAAACAAATAAGCCTGGTACAAGGTTATGTGATTTATACTGATATAATTTAACGTGTACATGTCCGTCGGTCTTCAACGAATTGCACATTTTCATGCATATATGTTTGTAAACGCCTATTGGTCTAGAGGAGGATTAACCCTTAATACTGTGTGGACCCAAAATGGCAATAAACACCGGGGAAGCGGTTGCTTTTCCCATTAGCGTAGCACCTCCGACTGACAGGTAAAGAAGACAGCGCCCAACCATTCCTCCTCCCCAAGCCCCCAACCCCCACCCTCTCTCTCTCTCTCTCTCTCTCTCTCTCTCTCTCTCTCCAAAAGGAATATTTAGCCACGCGTTCATATTCCGAGGAAGAAGGGCACTCCCAATTAAAATCATTCTAATATACGCACATCCTCAGACTGAAGAACTGACATGCATTCACCTAGGTACGGACAACCGCATTCCTGATTTTTTTCCACGCTTATTATTGAATTATATCTTTAGTATCCGCCACCACACCTCTCATGCTTCCTTATGTCTCGTCCTTCATTTAATCTCAGACATCTGAAATTGCTGTATTACAGTTATATCGCCAGTATGATTTCCTGAGATGAAGCCTAGTATAAATCGTTAACGTGAAACACAATTTATTATTATTATTATTATTATTATTACAAGGATGAAAATCTAATAAGAATAAAATACAATCTACAATTACCCTGATCTGACTACCACCTCCAGGCAAGTTAAGGAACTCTCTGCTCTGAGTTCTTCCCTACCTAATTAACTTACAAAAAACTGGTACCATTGCAAACCATCCATTTTAATAGTCTAATTACTATATAGTATTCCTAGTGACCTTACATCTTAAGCAGCCGAAAGAGGGACGATCTTTTAGAAATTATTGTCATCAAAAAAGAAAAGAGTAATGATTACCCTTGTAAGGAGGATATCAAGGAATGATTTTCTCATCTCAGAATCGCCGCAGATTTAGTCGATAGAACCGAGACTTTTTCCTCCAGAAAAATGCTTCCCTTTTCTCAGGAAGAACTGAGAGGTGCTGACAATTCTTTGTCTCCAGAACTGACAGTCGACTCGAGGAATTGGGAATTCATATGTTCAAGAGGATAAAAAAATCATACTTTTGTTGAACTGTTGATTTCTGATTCCACGAAACCGGGAATTTGAGATTTTTTTTACATGATCAGATGAGTTTACACGAACCCTCTCAAAAGTTTGACAATACATTCTCTAGAGAATGACGATATGAGTTTTATGATTCCTCGCGAGAATCTTTACATATAGAAACTCCCTCCCTAACTTCGAGGAACCTTAAAATTCTGGCTCATTCAGACATTACGAAATTGCTCCCAACAAGAATTATCTGAGATTCATGAAATGTTATATGGAGTCAGTTAAAACGTAACAAATGGGTAAAAATGACAAGCAGACCAGTCCCTTGAGGCTATCAATCATCGATGACTTGTTAAGTGATGGTGTAAGATAATCAAGACCAAAGAGACTCGGCTTGTTAATATCGACGATTCGGATGCTGCTCCGACTGCACCGGGGAAAGCCAACGGAATCAAGGGCCCAACTCTGCACCAAAACATTACACTATTTATCGAACGTGGAGTACAGATTTGGATATCAATTAAGCACAAACAACGCGTGCGCACGAGAACACACAAACATGTATATACATATATATACATAACTACAGGCTTTCACGCATGCACCCACATCCACCTACACACACACACACACACACACACACACACACACACACACACACATATATATATATATATATATATATATATATATATATATATATATATATATATATATATATATATATATATATATATATATATATATATATATATATATATATTATATATATATATATATATATATATATTAATTCATAAAAATGTAAACATAAATTAGCAATGTTAGGGCTGCAATTAGCATCCATAGGGATGCCTATTTTTTGGTCTATAAATTTTATCAGATTTAATATAGTTGTGGTTAATATGAAATTTTATTGTTTTAACAAAGTTAGTTTTTACCAATTGTCACTTTATTACTTTATAACATATTTCTTATATCTAAGCTAATGCAATATTTTTTAAAATTTACAAATACCATCTTATTAATCTTAGTAGTTAAATGTGGAAAGGATTTGACTACATCAAACGCAGAAAAACTCAACTAGTGTAACTTTGTCTCGTAATAATTATGACACATAATGTCAATCATTTCTCTTGGCAATTAACATGCCTAACATTTTGGTGACACAGAACCATCCAAGGCCGCATCCCTGACAACATCAGGCTAAAGAAGTTTCCTATTCAGGATCGTTAAATCAATTATATTAATCAGCAACCAATAAAGTTTCCACGATAAATATCCATCCTAAATAAATGGAATCCTATACAGCATTTTCAAAGCGCCATTGCTGCATCATTTGCCCTCGACTGTTCTGTTGTGGACATTCAGCAAACCTTTGAAACGCCCACTCAGTGGACTCAGACTGTATTCCCTTCAGACATCTTTCCTTTTACACCGTTTATTCTAAGACCAATAACTACACACACCCACAACTTTCTTTCTCGATAAATCTAATGACTAGGACTGTTAAAAGGGAGTAGTGAAATACGTTTTCATTAAACAAACATACGCGGATTGCAACATCATTGTCAGGAGAGTAACATTTGTGACTGTGATGAAATTATATACATTCATGACAAAAAACAACGAACTTAAAAATAAAGTAAAACAAGCTACGTTATTTATCAAGAATTCTGCCGATCACGCAAAAAATTATATACATTCAAGACAAAAAAATATATGTACATTCAAGACAAAAAATTATGCACATTCAAGACAAAAAATAAAGAAGCAAAAGAAGCTACGTAATTTATCAAGAATTCCGCCAATCACGCAAAAAAAAAAAAAAAACTCGTGAACCTCACGGCTGAAATGCAGCTGTCAGCATATGAATGCATTATGGTGAACAATGAAAATCTGAATGAAAAAACATTTATGCCATCATGTTCTTTCTCAAATCTTTGTCTTGAAAAGATATTAATTTTGGAAGGTACACTCGAATATGTAAAAATAAATGACAATTCGGAAAAAAAAACACCTACTGAGACTAACAAGGTACCTTGGTAGTTTGCTGTAAGCGAAAAAAAGCTCATTTGAGCACAAAAACTAACACAGTAAGAAAAAAAAAATATTGAACCCAAATGAAAAATTAAAATTGAAATATGCTTTTTTAGAACTCCTTCGAAAAGGCAATATAGAGGAAAATAAAATCCAAACTAGGACAGCGGCATGTAAAGTGCAATTAAAACCTGAACAATTTCTGAAGCAACCTAAGGGAAATAAATATATGATAAAAATAACGAAAAATTTACAAGCCATGTTTTTACTGAAAAATTCTTTCGGAACGTTAGGTAACGAAAACATATGTTCTGGAAAGGGACGAAGGCAACTGGAAGACACAGACCGGTAAACTGGCTTCATGGATCGTGAATGTAGCCAGACCCTAAAACATTAATATGCTGGAACCTCGCGCTGTTAACAAGACCAATTGACCTGAAAAAGGTTAAATCAAAGAGGGATTGAGCGGGAGATGGGTGGGGTGGGGTGGGGTGGGGGTACAAACCACTATCGTGATGGCTGCGTCCATATTTGAGAAGGTTGGGGAAATTTCTTTCTACAAAGAAAGGAAGTATTCAAGATGACCTAAAGATATTTCACAGAACCTTGAAATGCTCTTTTAGATTATCTGAAGCTAATAGCATTTAAAATGATGTCGATATAACATTTAAACCTATACTAAAATAACTTTCTGAGATGTTTTAATGGATTCTAAAATATTTATAATTATCTTACAATATTTTTTGTTCTTAAAGTATTCTTCAAGACGATGGTCAAATCATTTATACGAAGGTTTCGTGGTAATAGAATACTGGAAAGTATGATAGTGATGACAGCAACTGAATAGGAGGATGACGAATATAGAAAACAATGGGGAAAACACACATGTCATCCCGTCAATAATTCCGAACAGATAAAATGGCAAATATTTACAAGGAAACAGATTGATTATTATATATTGCTCATATTATTCCCCTCTAAACTCCGACAATTAATAACGCCCACAATTTTGAAGCTGGAACTTCGAAACTGAGAACACTGTAAAAGCTGTACTGCTGCCTTCCCTCCAGTGACACACACCCAAATCACAGAAGCTAGTAGAAATTACTCTTCAGTAATCCTTAAATCCTTGTCAATATACGGCAGTTGACTTCTACTGCACCTGAATTAAGATATTCCTTATGTACAACTGTTTAGCTATTTGGAAGGTGTTTAGAGTTAAAAACTTACCTGGGTAAAAATACGACTGGACTAACCAGCACTGCTTTGGGAATTCTAAAATTCTCTATACTTATTCTTGCTATTGTTTTTCTAACAATAATATAAAAAATCATAGATGCCTAACAAAAAATCCCTCAATACTAACAAAAGAATTGGCTAGAGTAATACAAAAAGAGGAATGAACAGAAAAGAGACTTGTCATGCCGAAAAGGAACCAAAAGGTGACCCTCTCCTCTTCGTCCAAGTGTCACTCCATCTGTCGCGTTGGCTGTCTTCCACTCTTCATGGAAAATGCACGACAGGTTATCGGCGAAGGTTCATGTGTGTATGGGAAGAGAGAACAAGACAACCTGTCATAACAATCCGCGAAGTGCTGCTGGAGAGAGTGATGGGTGTGTGGTTTGATGGATAGGGCTTTCTTTTTCTATTTTGCGGCAACGTTAAAGGTAACCTGAACGCCTAAGAGGTGAAAGGAAAAAACAATACAAATATCACAAATAACAGAATTGAGAAAATATGATGCAAATCAAGGCCACACTAAATGTCTTGTCAAATAAAGTAATTTAACAAATGAATGTCAGAAAATGAATGAGTGACAAAGTCATAATCAAATAAGGATTAAACTAAATGTTTATAATAGATATTGAGGTTTGTGTATGTTAGTATGTGCGCGTGGATGTACAATGTGCGTCACAGGGGATCTGGAATTCCCAATTACGGATTATCTTCCATGTAGCAATCCCAAGTGGGGTAATCATTTCCAGAAAAAAATCAAGATTTGGCGAAAGCGCTCGAAACTTTTTGAACTAAGAACAAATTTTGGGTCGAAAATGTCTTTTCCTGGTTATCAAATCGAATATTTAATCGCCCAACTCTCACTGGGTGCAGTGCCACATTAATACTCCTCTAATGACCGGGGTATCAAAAGTTTTTAACAATTAGGCTACTGCAATGATGAAGGCCGGAGATTAAATTCATGCCATCATGTCGAATCACATATTCTCCCATTCAAACTAATGGAAACGAGGAATAGGAAAATTTTGCTCGTTTATAAACGCACACTCTCTCACACACACACACACACACACATATACAATATACGTATGTATATATATGTAAATGTGTATATATCTATAATATATATATATATATATATATATATATATATATATATATATATATATATATATATATATATATATATATACATATATATATATATATATATATATATATATATATATATATATATATATATATATATATATATACATATATATATATATATATATATATATATATATATATATATATATATATATATAATATACACTCAAAAGCCATATATATATATATATATATATATATATATATATATAATCATGAAGCTACAAATGTCGCTTAATATCAAATTCACGCTACCTCAGGAATATCTCCGATGGAGAATTATCACCGAAGGGGAATTTATATAAGTGATAAATGGATTGGTACCGCCGGGACACGAACTCTCGACACGGACCTATTCAGCGACTCCAGTTGACGTTACCACTGCACTATCAAGAGAGGTATAAGTCATGGCCGAGTCTGCTGTACTGTTTTTACCCATCGTGAGCGGGGAAATTGTACCTGGCCTTGGCAACGACCCACCTCCGCCATGATAGTTCATTGGTATGTTTGGAACACCTAGCACTTATTATGAGATTTTTATCACACAGTGATTTATATACAATTATGAAGCTACAAATGTTGCTTAATATCAAACTGACGCTACCTCGGGAATATCTCCGATGGAGAATTATCACCGAAGGGGAATTTATATAAGTGATAAATGGATTGGTACCGCCGGGACACGAACCCTCAACACGGACCTATTCAGCGACTCCAGTTGACATTACCACTGCGCTATCAAGAGAGGTATAAGTCATGGTCGAGTCTGTTGTACTGTTTTTACCCCTCGTGAGCAGGGAAATTGTACTTAGCCTCGGCAATGACCCACCCCCATGATAGTTCATTGGTATGTTTGGAACACACAGCTCTTATTATGAGATTTTCATCACACCGTGATTTATATACAATCATGAAGCTATAAATGTTGCTTAATATCAAACTCACGCTACCTCGGGAAAATCTCCGATGAAGAATTATCACTGAAGGGAAATTTATATAAGTGATAAATGGACTGTTACCGCCGGGACACGAACCCTCGACACTGACCTATTCAGTGACTCCAGTTGACATTACCACTGCGCTATCAAGAGAGGTATAAGTCATGTTCGAGTATGCTGTACTGTTTTTACCCGTCGTGAGCGGGGAAATTGTACTTAGCCTCGGCAATGACCCACCTCCCCCATGATAGTTCATTGGTACATTTGGAACACGAAGCTCTTATTATGAGATTTTTATCACACCGTGATTTATATACAATCATGAAGCTACAAATGTCGCTTAATATCAAAATCATGCTACCTCGGGAATATCTCCGATGGAGAATTATCACCGAAGGGAAATTTATATAAGTGATAAATGGATTGGTACCGCCGGGACACGAACCCTCGACACGGACCTATTCAGCGACTCCAGTTGACGTTACCACTGCGCTATCAAGAGAGGTATAAGTCAGGCCGAGTCTGCTGTACTGTTTTTACCCATCGTGAGCGGGGAAATTGTACTTAGCCTCAGCAATGACCCACCTCCACCATGATAGTTCATTGGTACGTTTGGAACACGCAGCTCTTATTATGAAATTTTTATCACACCGTGATTTATATACAATCATGAAGCTACAAATGTCGCTTAATATCAAATTCATGCTACCTCGGGAATATCTCCGATGGAGAATTATCACCGAAGGGGAATTTATATAAGTGATAAATGGATTGGTACCGCCGGGACACAAACCCTCGACACGGACCTATTCAGCGACTCCAGTTGACCTTATCACTACGCTAACAAGAGAGGTATAAGTCATGGTCGAGTATGCTGTACTGTTTTTACCTGTCGTGAGCGGGGAAATTGTACTTAGCCTCGGCAATGACCCACCTCCGCCATGATAGTACATTGGTACGTTTGGAACACGCAGCTCTTATTATGAGATTTTTATCACACCGAGATTTATATACAATCATGAAGCTACAAATGTCGCTTAATATTGAATTCACGCTACCTCGGGAATATCTCCAATCCATTTATCACTTATATAAATTCCCCTTCGGTGATAATTCTCCATCGGAGATATTCCCGAGGTAGTAGGCCTTCTATGATTAACCAGGCCTTCTATGATTAAGCTTACAGAATTGTGTGTTAGAGGTTGTAAATTTGTGTTTGGAGAAAAGTATTATGAGCAAAAATTTGGCATGGCAATGGGCAATCCGTTCTCTCCATTACTTAGTAACCTTTATATGGAGTTTTTCGAAATTAAGTACCTACCAAAGATGCTTCCTATAGGTTATCCTGTTGGTTAGGTACGTTGATGATGTATTTTGTGCTTGGCCTGATGACAAAGATGAAGAGTTTCCTAACAGCATTAAATGCCCTAGTACCTTCTATCAAATTTACCTTAGAAACTGAAGTACTGTAGATAATAAGTTTGCGTTTTTAGATGTTTTAACTGTGAGGAATGATAGAAATTTTAGATTTTGTGTACAGGAAGTCTACGAAAGTAGATTCCTACATACATTTTTATTCAAACCATCATCCGAGAACAAAGATGAAGGTATTGTCGTCATGTTTTTAAGGGCGCTGCGGGTCAGTTGCACTGACTTTCTCGAGGCTGAACTTGGGAAAGTCCGAGAGATTGTAACAAGTCTTAGACACCCTTGTGATTTTACTGACAGAGCTTTCTGGAAAGCAATAAAAACGTTTATGAAGTTGATCATGTGAGTGATTTAAATGTGAAAAACCTTCTTGTTTACCATACTGTAACCAGTTTATGGCCATTCCTGGGGTGTTCAGATCATTTAATGTTAATGTCATTTTTAAGAACGTGTTAATCAGGAATTCCCCTCTACAGAAGAATGGCTGCATGTATGAGATCCGTTGCAAACAGTGAAATAAAAAAGTACGTGAGACAGAGTGGCAAGGATCTCGAAACAAGATTAAAACAACATAAATATAATGTCAGAACAGGGAATACTGCAAGCAGTTTATTTCAAAATATGAATGAATGCAACCACACCATGAACTGGAAAAAACGAAAGATATCATGTTCTGCCAAGACATCATGAAAAGAAACATTGTTGATTCAGGTATAGGCTAATAAAGAAAAATCATGTAGATTTGATCAACAGCAGCCTCGGGATGTACAAACTGGGTGAACTATTTGTAAACAACAGTTTTAGACAATTAGATTTTAAATAGTAGTACGATAGTTTTTATGTTTATATATTGCTGACACAGATGTGTCTATAACAAATTATGATTTTTTGTATCACTTGACCCTGAGGAGGTGTTAAAAATACACGAAAGCGCTTAGAGGTCGACTCCTCCTTTCATTCCTTCCTTCAGCTGTACGACAACATAAAATATAGCAAGTTTTAGCTACTGATCGGCAATGTATGTACTGTATATTATATATATATATATATATATATATATATATATATATATATATATATATATATATATATATGTGTGTGTGTGTGTGTGTGTGTGTATTTATATATGTATATATTTATTTACTTATATAAAAAGTTATATGGGTGTGCGTGTGTGCGTGAATATCGTGAGAGTCAAGCAGAAAGAGACAATAAAAAATGTATAAAGGTATAGAGTAATAAGGTGAATATGACATTATGATTGCTGAACAGGCTTACATTTACACACTACAAACAGATAGATAAACCCAGAAAATTTTGCCTAAAACAAAACTGGATTGGAACTTAGACTAAAAAGATGAAGAAAATAAATAAAAGATGAATTACAAGGGTCTAAAAATGAAACCAGGAGAAAACCCCCGTTGCACTAAGAAGTACTAGAGAGGTTGTACAGCAATACTGAAGAAAAGAAGCGTTATTGGTGTTAAAGTAGGAGGCTCAGAAACGGGCACATAGAGGGGCCCAAGGGACACTTCAAACACCCTTCGGTAACGGCACTACCCTGCTACGGGCTAAAACGAAATTGACCGCTGGGACAAAACTGATTACTGGGCCACAATTTCCATGTCACACGGAGGAAAGAGTATGGTGAATTTGCCTGAAACACAAACAAATCAATAAACACGAATCACAAATATAGACCTTTACCAAAACGCATAAGTTTAAATCGTTGTCAAGGTAGGTGCACCTGTCGATAACTGGGTTATCTGTAGCTTACTCTTTGCTAATTATTATTGAAAAATAGTTTAACCAGACCACTGAGCTGACTAATCAGCTCTCATAGGGCTGGAACTACTGTATATACAGTAGTTAATTCACGTCTCCTTTAAATCGTTCTGCAAATTTCATTTTACTGAAACGACCGTATATGTTCATTTCTTACGTGGCCTTTGCGTCCCATGTGCATGACGATAATGGTGAGTTTTGCCTCAAGATTTTGAAGTCGAAATTAATTTTCACGTAATTAAACGTAAACTCATTTTCTCCTCCTAGTGTAAGGGAGTTTTCACCCATTTGCTATATAGTATGAATAGACAAATTTAAATATCTTCCACTCACTCACATTTATACGTTAGCGTAGGTACAAATGTTCTATATTTACGTGCGTGAATAAATACTCAGGAAGAATACACAGGGGCACACATTTTTTTCACCGTTTCACCTTCTCCTTCAGCCTCATGCCCTTCAGCAAGCGTTTCGTCAACAACAAAGTTTCACTTAGTTCTGTGTATACAGTATATACATGCACCTCATGTGCACGTGTCCCAATATGAATATATACGTAGGCAATTGTTGTGTGTGGACACAAAGGCAGAAAAATGAATTAATAGAACTCTATTGATTACCGGGTGTAAGCCAATAGCGCCGGATATCGCATACATAAAACAAACAGATACCAATCGAGAATATCTAATTCCCGTGTGGCCTAAATGTAAACCCCGCCTGAATCACACAATGCTATCACAATATGTCGGCCCCTAACGAGATCCAGCTCTTCTTTTGTGCCCGTGTGGCAATTGGAAACTAAATGCATTCAAGCATCAAATAATTGGACACACGTCGAAACAGTAAAAAAGAGGGATTTTTATTGGCGAGAAAAATAATGACATACTAAAAACGGATAAAATCCAGGATAAATATTGTTTGGCTCACTATAGATCGCGCGCGCCATGCCATCGTTTGTTTCATTTGCAATTCCGTTAAATCAAAACGTGAAACATTTATAAACGTGTTTCGTTCCCGCACTGCAAAACCGCGCCGTCCTCCTGCAGAGCCTGGGTACAATGCGATACACAACGGGTCTGGGGACTTTACAGAGCACCAATACTGCGGTATACTGTCGAATGGGAAGTTATTTAGGACTGTAGGGAAATTATATAGCTATATCAGAAAGAACAGTGGTTGCAATTCCCTTGTTTGCAGCTTTCTAATAACGAATTATATAAAGAGTATGCGACGCAAAGAAGGAATCAGGATATTTGTAACAGATTGCGAGTAGCCTTGAGGTGCCAATGGAAGCAGGGTTGGAATATATGAAGGGGTTAAGTCATATTGAAAGGCAGTGTGTGTGTGTGCACAGGAATAGGAAAGGCAAAGATTTTGCCTGGGGCAGTTGAAACGTGTATGGCTAGGGAAACGAGTGGCATTTGTAGTGTCAAGAATACTGAAGAGAGGTGAAAGATTATATTAGTATATATCAGTTCAAGGACTGTATGGATAATACTGAGTGTAGGTTGTAACAGTGAGTGTAAATGGTCCAGGAATGTAAAAAAATGACAGTGAAAGAGAATCTTTTCATAGAATCTTAGCCCATGCTTGACTGGGTTTGAAGAACATGAAAGGCTGCTTGTACAAAGAGAGAGAGAGAGAGAGAGAGAGAGAGAGAGAGAGAGAGAGAGAGAGAGAGAGAGAGAGAGAGAGAGAGAGAGAGAGAGAGAGCAAGGTTGGTAGGTATAGAGTTTCTGTCGCAAGTGAGAATGAGTGAAAAGCAAGTTGATACGCGTAATTGTCATATTTTGATTCTCAGTATACATGAACATTAAAAACTAAGATACGTGTATAAGTTGGAAGGAAGGTGTGTAAATGTGTCTGTATAGGTAACTGAGACAAACAAGTTGCATAAAGAGGAGTGAGAAGGGCAGATCAGAACTGATGCTTTTGTAAAATTTCATGATGACGCCATAGTGACAGCAAGGTGTGTGTGTGTGTGTGTGTGTGTGTGTGTGTGTGTGTGTGTGTATAGGTAGGTATAAGAGGGAAGGAAGAGGGAATAAAAACAATAAATAGTGGGGTATGGAAACGAGGGTTTTAATGAAGGAAAAAACATTAGACAAGGTGCAGCAGCTGCGTAACAGAAGAGATCATGTACCAGTGTAGAGGAAGATGGATAAGGTGGTCAAGGGGAAAGTAACTGGGAAATGGGGGCACGTAAAAATAATATAAGAAAACGGCGAACAAGAGAGTTAGGAAGCATTAAAAACTTGCTCTACGAGAGAGCAAATGTAAAGAGACGAGTTTATCAATATTTTGACCTCAAAATAAAAGATGTAAATTATGAGACGCTGTCTGACGTGAATGCAGTCCTGCAAAGGTGGGGTATTTAGAAAATTTGTTGAACGCGAAATGTGAAGGATAGAGAAGGAGAGTTGAATGATGCAAAGGCGGAAAGGTGACAAGTAAGGATGAGAATGCTTGTGGAGCTGGCTAGTGAGGATAGAAGGACTGCACTTGAAACGTTGAAGAAAGAAAAGGCACAAGGAGTTCATGGGATTCAAGTGACATGTTGAGGTAAAGTGGTAAAAGTGTGAGAGTAGCAGACCTACGTTTGTTAGGGATGTCTGGATGGGGGAAGCTTCTGAAGAAATATGTTCCACTGTATAAAAGTAAAGGTAACAGAGACGACTGTAAGTTATACTGGGATAATGCTACTTAGTATACCTAGGGAGGTATATGGTACTAATTTTATTCAAAAAGTAAGACATATGACTGGACTGATAGGAGAACATTGTAGGTTTAGACAGTACAGAGAGCTTAGCCTATTCCTAATGAAGTGAATATGTTAAAATTTTGAAAGTAATGGAAAAAAAATGTATGTGGCATTTATGGGTCTAAAAAAAAAAAGATTTTAATAGACCAAATACAAAATGCAACATGCAAGTTGTTTGACAGAAGTGAAACGTGATTTAGAATCTGGAGATGCTAAAATGACTGATATTGTGTAAAAGTGGGTCTGAGAAATAATGAGTTATGTCTCCATGGTTGTTCACTATCTTTAAGGATGGAAAGATATCAGAAGTGAGAGAGAGGACAGTAGGTATACGCGATATCTAATTTCGGATAAGAAAAGGAGTAAAAAATGGAACGTGGAATGGTTGATGCTTCTAGATGATACAGTTACTCATTTAAAACGCAGAAGACAAGCTGCAAAAACTAGTAAAAGAGTTTGAAATTTTTTTTCTTTTAAATGACAATATATTCATTTAGAAGCCTGGGAATATTTCCTGTACCGTAAATGCCACTTGTTTTCATACGAGCTACTGCTAATCCAGTACAAAAATCCTGAAACGGAAATCGTTTGTTGTAACAATCAATTTTAGAAATAATTGATAACAGTCGATAAAGTGAAATAACTCGCTTAATCAAAAAGGATAGATGATATATATATATATATATATATATATATATATATATATATATATATATATATATATATATATATATATATATATATATATATATATATATATATCGGTCCCCACCCCCTTTATGTAAAGCGACTTGATTTGTGTATAGAAGACAATGAGGGGATATATGAATGTACTGTAAGACAACTCTCTTAAACGAAATTATGTTGAATGTTAAATGCAAATGAAAGAAAATATGTTAATGCTTTTGAGATTAATCTTTCGTAGTACATGAGACATAACCAGTATTAATAAAGTGAGAAATCTGGAAATATGCAAGTAGCAGTAACTGGTTAGCATAGGGAAAATGATGGTTCAAAGTATTTTGAGATGGTTTGGTCATATGGACGACAGTAGGTTCTAATACCCTGGAAGCGACAGAGCGCGCTCAAGAGAGTGGTGACTGGTGCATTGTTCAACAGGCTATCGATGAGTCTTGAGTAGGTGTATATACGACTGATGTTACGGAGGTTTTACAGCGCATGCTGTTCATTTACGATTCAATAGTTAAAAGTATGAGTGGCACTGAATGTGGTCAAGTGCCATGTGAACATGTAAACATATGTAAAAGTACAGTTTATGGAATACTGTCACAACAACTTTTCCTTAGTGTCTCTGTCCGATTCACGAAGTCTTTTGAAAATTTAAACGTGGACGAAAATTTAAATATATTGCGAAGGCTGATAAGTCGAATACCTTAGTGGTACTGAAAAAAACGACTGCATGCAAAAACTGTTTTCTTTATGATGTGACACTTCAACATATAAATGTTTAAGTAAAAATCATCTTTAAAGGGTTAACAGTTAAAGTTAAGTATACCTTAGTTTTACCAGACCACTGAGCTGATTAACAGCTCTCCTAGGGCTGGCCCGAAGGATTAGACTTATTTTACGTGGCTAAGAACCAATTGGTTACTTAGCAACGGGATAAAGTGAATTCAATAAGAAGTTGAGAGGGATGCTAAGAGGAGACGGGGAATTACTTAAGCAATTCACAAACAATGGAGCCGCTTTGCCTTACTTGTATGGCCTTATCAAAACTCTCAAAGAAAATGTCCCGGTGAGACCCATAATAAGTTCTGCCAGATTTGTGTCATATAAGTTATCTGAATGTTTAGTCCGTGTTTTAACACCTCTTGTGGGAATCATATCACACACTAATGTTCGGAACCATGACGATAAGCTCTGATGTTACTTCGTTAATCACCAGGGTTCCTGTGCATGATCTTTTATCCTTTTTAAGTGAAGATCTAGATAACTTTGAGTTAACTTTTCCTTCGGAAATGATAATTAAATTTATCAAACTTTGTGTTTTTGACAGTAAAGTTGCATGTCAAGAGAAATTTTACTCTCAAAAGTCTGGAATGGCTATGGGGAATCCCTTTCACCTGTCCTAAGCAATCGGTATATGGAGTATTATAAGAGACTGTTACCACTTATGCTTCCGAATGGAGTAATATGGTACCGTTTTGTTGATGATATTGTAAGAGTATTGCCAGAAACAGTCCTTTATAAACTTAATGGATTAGTGCCGTCAATTAGATTTACTTTTGAAGAAGAGAAAGATGGGGTTTTATTATTTCTGGACTTTAACATTCACAGGATTTTACTGAAAATCTATAAGTGTCTGCTCATATATTCATTACTATTCTACTCATAGTGATTAGGTGAAAGTATCCATATTTTCCTCAATGTTTCTCCTCGCTCTACGAATATGCAGTCCAGAATTTTTAGAACCTGAAATTGACAAGATTATGACATTGCTCTAGACTGAAAATACCCAAATTCTTTTATTGACAAAGCTTTCAAGATAACTAGGGAAACATTTTTCTAGTTAAAAGAAAAAATGTTAAGAAACGCAACTTACTAGTTTTACCATATAGTGAGAAATTTTAGTAACATTAGTACGGTGAGAAATGTTCTGCTTAAAAACTCTCCCAACAATACAGAAGTATATATATATGTATGTATATATATATATATATATATATATATATATATATATATATATATATATATATATATATATATATATATATATATATATATATATATGAAGTTCCATGTACAGATTGCTCAATGAAATATATTGGTCAAACTGGCAAAGCTCTAAATGAATTTTGATCATCATATTTACTGGCAAAAGTACAGACAGATACTTGTTTGTAATGATTATGCAAGATGTAGCATCATAGAGTCAGCTCTTATAAAATTTTATCATGGGGGCATAATGAACATTAGTTTTCGTCTTTTTACATTGGATGGTTTTATTACTAAGACATGGTTAAGCAACTGAATACAAATAACTGTGAGAACTTGGTTTGCATAAGTTTGTCTGTGGGTGTTTGTGTGTGCATGTGATGCGTAGTTTTGTTTTTGTGAGTGGGTGTGGTGTATGAAGTTCTGTATTAGCTCGTGAGTGTGTGTTTACGACAGAAAATAAGCTTCTGTGCATGTTTTTTTATGAACAATATTCTGAATTTATCAGCACTTTGTTAACTGGTTTATATATTTGGTTATTTGCTTTATGACTGTGAGAATGTTGTTTTGTAATTTATGATTTAAAATATGCTTTTTGTACTTTTACCACAATGAGGAGCGATCAATTTGGTAATCTGTTTTTTAACTACCAATCTTATGGTTGTTAGGTTTTGAACTGTTTGCGACTTACATTGTTTGTGGTAAGAATAGACTTGTAAGCTTGATTTATTTTTATTTATGATAATTGCTGTTTAATTTTGAAATGATTCTGTTCTTTTTCTTATGTACAAAATTTTCTTACTTTAAATATTGCACACTGAAAATGTGTAGCAATTACACGGAAGTACCAGGTACTTATCTTTTCATTTTGTCCCCAATAAAGCGAACTTGTATATAGCCTATATACTGTGTGTGTGTGTATGTGTATATATATACAGTATATATATATATATATATATATATATATATATATATATATATATATATATATATTATCTTCATAGATGGTGGTACAAGTCACTGTCTATTGCGGTTTTTAACCAGACCATTGAGCAATTACCAGTTATCAGAATAACTTACACTTTAGGTGTAAGTTATTCCAGAAGGATAGTGAACTGATATCAAACCATGTTTGAGGCCGTAATATTTATGAAATGAAAGTGTCACCCAAGTGTAATTGACAAAAAAAAATATACATATATATATATACATACAGTATATATATAAATATATATATATATATATATATATATATATATATATATATATACACACACATATCATGCAAAAATACGAAATATGGAAAGTTGCAACGGAAAATAAAAAGTTACAATAAACGGCAATTGCAGCGTCATACAGAATGCAGTTCTCTAACAAAGAACTAGGTAAGAATATTAATAGGGTTATTAATATTGTTATTATTATTATTATTTTTATACCCTGCTCTTTATACTGACACGCGTTCCCCACATTTCCCTTTAACAGCCAATAACTTACAAGAGCCCCATCGCAAAAATCTCAAACCATTGCCTCCTTTGTCATTCAACCCCATAATTCCGCCTTACTTTTCCTGCTTCGTGTTTTCTTTGGCTCTGGGCTGGAAAAGGGCATTAAGCTACCCGTCCCATTGGCCTCTCCTCTTTAAGAAAAATCTTCTTGCACACCACACAACCGGTGCATAATGACAGAAAAGAGAAAGAGGAATAAACGCTTGCTTGACAACCTATGTCACACTGCCTGTCAGCAAAGACTATTTGAGGGACTTCGAGAATCTCAACACTCGCACTGCAGAGAAAATCTAAAAGAAGTTTGACTTCACTTCCATTCGTCAAATTGACGTTGGATTCTCTTTACTCTTGATGGCCAATCAGAGAAATCTTACTAAGAACGGGGAGAAGGGAAGTGCTGGAGGGAGGGAAAGGAAGTCCCTCAACTATAGGCAAGAATAAAGGAGGAAGTGGAGATGGGTGAGGAAGCTCTCTCTCTCTCTCTCTCTCTGTGAATTTGACTAGCAGAACAATCGGTCTATGTGTCGACGCTCGCTAACGAACAGGAAAACGATTGACACCTGTCAAGCGACTGGTATGAGTCACGATAATTACATCGGGGACACAAGCTTTACTATGAGAATATCGCTTCCCCTCTCGGTTGTCTGCCTATCCTTATGTCAATGTTGTTACGGTTTCAAATCCTTTATTTTGAGTACTCTCTCTCTCTCTCTCTCTCTCTCTCTCTCTCTCTCTCTCTCTCTCTCTCTCTCGTAACGTGGCGGACAAGGAGGGCTATAAGAATTTGTTCCTTGTAATCCAGTATATACACCTCTGCTGACCCAAGTAGTGCATTAGGCACTTAGGTGTTAGGTCTCTGCTGTGGAAGACAGACATCAAATGAAGACACCAGCCGTGTTTGTTCACTGCTCTGTCAAAACATATACCGTCAAACCTGAAGGGACTCGACGAGTCAAGATAATCGTAAAGTTGTCCTCTCTCTCTCTCTCTCTCTCTCTCTCTCTCTCTCTCTCTCTCTCTCTCTCTCTCCTTCAACATCGAGTAGGTTAAACGGGTTAAGGTCTGTGTATATTTCTAAAATGCCCCTGCCCTTTGTTATGGGTCACCCTTATATCGCATAAATAACTCCTTCAATTTTCATAGTTTCTTCGTGACGTTGTGTATTTTTTCCGAGTGTTTTGTTGAGTAAAGAGCCAAAACAAGAATTAAAAATAATACATTCTAACGCAATAAGATTATCATAGAACTGAATTCTTTTTGAGTCATTCCCAACGAAAATCCCCAGATGTAGATATGAAACGAGAACCTATAAAGTGGTCTCACAGAGCTCCTTCAAATAAAAAACAGGTAATCTTCAAATATCAAGCAGAAATACATCTAACACAAATGAAGCGATATTTTCCTTCCGAGACGCCCGAACTTTAAAACTCAGCTTCAGTTGAGATGGAAAAGAGCAGGCTAAGGATGGCTTACTTTGGACAGTTTGAAAGAATGTAATTCAGTTCATTTCTTAACTAATAAGCGTCAAAAGTGGAACATTATTTTTTGATTACTCTATTTAAAACGACATTTTACAACAAAATTATTTTGCCCGAAAGCGACTTACGATCTTAAGAATGTTTCATGAGGTCATATATGTTAAACACAAAAATGGCAAGAGTCTCTACAAAAAAAACTGTAAAACTGTATATAAAATACCATAAAAAAAGCACCTAGTATACATACGACATTTACTGCATCGTAATACGAGCAGTAAAACATTGGAACGCGCAACTCATAATCTACAAAATATGTATTCAAGTGCCTTTCCGTGCACTTGCTTGCGCAAACAGCACTAACGAAAGAGATAAATAATCATTTGGAAGAAAATCCTATTGGACATCCACAGAGTTGAGCCTCTTTCTGCCTATGCTGTAAGCTATTATTGGATTACCCATCAAACAGTCCTGGGATGTAGACTAATAAACTATAGACGGATCGACTTCCCGAAAGGCTTTCGGGGAAGCTTCTCTCTCTCTCTCTCTCTCTCTCTCTCTCTCTCTCTCTCTCTCTCTCTCTCTCTCTCTCTCTCTGCGTGCGCAAGGTGTGGCATTCTCAGCTACAAAAGCGGGGCCGGAGGGTCTTAATTTAAACACTACCTGAGGGAGGCATGAGTGTTACTTGATTACCGCTTATCTGCACCAAGAAGGAACGGAGGGGGCTGGGGAACGGGGGGGGGGGGAGGGGGAGAAGCGAGGAGGACACCAGTCACTAAGTCTTCTGTCGGATGCAATCACAGCCTTGACAACTCGTCTGCCAGAGGCAAGACGTGGACTTTCTTCCATACTACATTTTTCAATTATCAAATATTCGCCGCCATTATTTGCTTGTAAAGCGAAATCTTGGTCACAGTATGTGCAGCCATCGTAATTTTCGTGATTAAAATCTTGAAGCCTTTAAAATCTGTCAGTGTTCTATAAAATATATCGTAAAAAGTATATGAAATTCTGATCTTACGTATTACCATTTATAATTTGATTTCCATTTAAGTTCACTAGAAGTATTACAATGGCAAATTACATAAAAAAAATCAATGAGGCTGCGATAGTCTTTAATCATGGAAAGATATGGATATTTCGGAATTATAACAACCCGAGAAAGTAAACATCGAAATCTTCATCGAGAGAATCCGACAAGTGAGGCTTGCTTTCCTTCATTATTGGCAGAAAAACTTTGATCGCTAATATGACTAAAACTATGTAATTTTTATTCCTGTCTAACTTTCTGCTTCTCTAGTGACATTCTTACCTTTCAGGGCGACACCACTGCATAACCGTCCTTACCTGTGAATGTAAAATGAAAAGGTATTAGAATCAAACCTGACGGGTAGCAGCCAGCTACACAGCAATTTCATAAGCAAGCAATTTGTATTTTCTTTTTTTCTTTCTCTCACTCGCCCTTTTTCCATTCAAAATCCAATTTTCATGAATTTCTCTTTGTGGAAGGTATGCATATATTTTCGCAGAGCTCACAATGTGCTGGTAAAAACGTATTTTTATGTTTCGAGATATTTTCCAGTGACCGATTACCTTAAGAGGCTAAGCAGCTCTTTTTACAGGTTCCATGCACAATCCTGTGGCGAGTGTAAGGACTACATGAGGAACAATTAAATCTTTTAGGAACCATTCACGTTTGCACCTGACGGTTAAGGATTGTTGTAAGTTCAAGCAGCCTGTTTTTATTTTCAAGCCGGAGACGTTAACCCTACGTTAGATCCTACTCTTATATCCAGTCCATGGTCGGCACATAAAGCAAATCAAACAAGGATCTCTATAAGTTGAAAATGAATAGTCACGCAAAGGAAATTACATACTCCTTATGGTACAGAATGTGAACTTAACCATTAGCAAATTTTGTGGAAAAAGACGGTGGGAGGGGGCTTCTGTTTCCCAATATGGGTTCCACCAACTTTTTCACAGAGAAAGATCCAGTTGATGTGCGCGTCCAACGGCTGAATGAATGTAAATGTACTTACCTACAAAAATTAGAGTTACAAAGAATAAATAAATAAATTAAATTAAATTTCTCAAACCATTTAAAAATACACCATTATAAATAGACAGACACAAAAGAGAAAACGATGTCCTCCAACTTGCCACACCAATAAAGCGATGATCGCAGGAAAACGCAGTCGACAAGGAATTTCCCGGGCGTAATTGCCGCCGCTTCTGTCACTCTGACTGATTTGCATTCTAATGCAACGTCTCGACATACCTGGTGCATTTTACATCGGCATCGACCGGCATTAAAGGACACCCCAAAGTTTCCATGTCGCTCTTCCTACTAGACTTTACCCACAAAAGTTTCCGTTTACTTACTTTCTCTACCATTACCTACCTACCTCCTAAGAATCTACTTGTGGGAAACAAAGTAACCATACAGCGTTTTTCCTCGGTTTTCCTACTTTCTTCACACTCATATTCACTTTAAGGTTTTACATGAAGAGAGACGGCGATATCTCATGAATTGCTTATAGAAAAAAACTTACAGGAACCAAACGCTTGGTATCACAAATAAAGGAAACAAACTATTCTAGGTTTTACTTGTACAAAACGGGGTAAACGGAAGGCACTGGTACGGAAGAAAGGGCACTGTTATTCTAAAATGTAACATATATCACTACTGGCCCCTATCATAAGTGTGCAGAATGAAGCAACGTCCGTCATGTCAACAGGGAAATATCATCCTAAAGACAATATTACCCTATCGACCATCTCATAAACTATCGTAATTTTTAATGGCATTTATAGGCTGGCTTAGATATAAAACACATACAGGATTAGTTTTTCTAATCTTGCCTACCACAAAAGCTCCAAGTGAGAATAAAATCCATTTAATTTGGAATATAAATGATTAATTTATTTGCAAAATATAAGACAAGTTTTTTTGGCATTAAAATTCTTTTTGGCTTACCCTAGCTACTTGGGGAAAAAACTGGTAAAACAGATGCAAAAGACCTTGCATTTTACAACCACAATATAAGGCGTAATGTCATCAAACCCAGTATAAAAAAGCAATATGGTCATTGTGTTTTTAGTTCGACTGTTGTCCTTCACAAACTAGATGATAGGTTAGTCGACTATGTTGGTGGGCAGTTGTTATTCCGATATTTATATTTCTAATCCTTTCTCATTTGTATGTTCCGTTAGTGTCCCGTGCGGTGACACTCTCTCTTGTTTTCTAATTTGTCAGCACCTTCAAATGTGTACGAAGTAAAAACGCTTCATACACACACACCCATATATATATATCTATTTATATATATATATATATATATATATATATATATATATATATATATATATATATATATATATATATATATATATATATATATATATATATATATATAGTTGAACCAAGAGCTCTTTATATTTGCACAGTATGTGGTGAAAGAAGAATTAACAAGGTGAAAAATATGATGATACCTTAAAGTGGTGATAGGGTCAACTTACTAAGGGATTCAGAGTCGATGAAACACGGTTTTTCGGTAACACCTGTTTATCAAAGCATCGGATATAGGTGAAAGCTGACAAGTGTATATTCTATAACCCTACCTAATTTTCGCAAGTATTGTTTAGAACCTAAGTTCGATAGTTTTAATATTTATACAGAAAAATGAAGTCGCCGATGCCGGAATCGAGAAAATCACAGACAAGGATCCCAAAACAACTCGTGACGTAAACATAACATGACGTCATGAGGCTCTGCCTATCCACCAGGTAGGCGGTGAATGGATATGCTTACACAATCTAGACTTCAACAAATTCGATAATGGCCAGCAGGGTATGGAATTGTTCCTGTGGTTGCAAGACTGCATTTGTGCTACAGCTTGCCATTTTATATACAAGCGAGAAGACCAGTGGCAAGAGTTATTATAGCGTGAATAGGTAATTATTTCTATAGTGGGTAATAGTTAACTGGCCACCCCAGAAGTGTGGGAAGGAGCTGTTAGACAACTGAGGGAAACGAGGTATCATTGCTTTTCATTTGAATTCTACTTCTACTGACCACTCCTGACTTGCTGCAAATAGAAGGCTATAGTGTCGAAACCTGAGGTAAAACAAAACGGATTCTTTTTGTATTCCCGCCATGAATAGATGCAGATATAACAAAAAAGCTACAGACTGGTTCATTATGTGGGTGGATTACATACATTGAATTATTTGTAAAATAGAAACAACACGAATGTCAAGGAAATGGAAGAATTCCAAGCTAACAACTTTGCCCCAACAACTGCTGTGGAAGTTGCGATGAAACCTCCAGAAAATAATAATAATAATAATAATAATAATAATAATAATAATAATAATAATAATAATAATAATAATTATTATTATTATTATTATTATTATTATTATTGAGAACAATAATGCAATCAAGGGCACGATGACAAATCCTGCTCGCCGTCATTGATATCGCTGAAGCCTAGGATGGGTATTAATATAAATTAGTGAATATGTCATCAGCAAGTGGGGCAGAGCCACAGTGAAGACATGTTTTCCCCATATGTACGTACACTTCTCTTCACTGTGGATGGAGCCTCATGACGTCATAGGCTGATATCACTATTGTGTTCAAAACCCTCACCTACGATTTTGATGGCTCTGGCATAGGAAACACACTTTTACTCTATTAAGTACTAGAACTATTGAACTTAGGTACTAAATAATATTTGCAAAAATTAGGTAGGATTAAAAAAATATACACTTTCCACCTTTATCCGATGCTCTGATAAAAAGGTGTGGTCGAAAAACCGTGTTTCATCGGCTCTGAATCCCTTAGTAGTTTCGAAGTATTTTGCGGTGGTCAAGTCTTGTGGCAAGAATAGACAATGATAGGTTGGTGAAAAGTTTTTAATTTGGAAGTGCTGGAGGAAGAAGGAACGGAAGATATATAAAGGATTGGATAGACTGTGA
>JANJGK010000025.1:36317773-36345273 GCA_039081455.1 Macrobrachium rosenbergii
CAGCACAACTTCAATATAATTCTCCCAACTAAAACTAAAGTTCGGATTTCTTTACACATGTCCTCGTTTTTTTTTACTCAATAGAACAGAAAAAAAGTAGGATATTAATCAGATGAAAAACAATTACAAAACCAGTTTTCTATCCAAATAAGTTTACTTCATTCATTTATTTTCGTTTCATTCCTTCGTTCTTTGAACTCATTTTCTTCGTGTGGACAAATAACGAAAGCACTCTAAAGTTATCTAACTATACTTTCCATATATTTCCAATTTGTTCCTTTTATAATATTCCATCTTGTATACTTCTTTTTTCCTTCTATTTTTTCTTTCGGTTTTTTTAACCTTATTTTCATGAAATTTCTAGTCATTTTTACTCTTCATGCTCTTCATAGATTTCTCCCTATGCTCTATTCTCAGTTCGTTTTTATGTGTTTGTTCCTCTTCATTGCATTTTCCAATCACAGTCATCCTCTTCCTTTAATCTTTAATCATTTTTCCAATGTACATATTTTCCATCTTTCTCCACGGCGCCCCTCTCTTCATTTTGTTCTTGTCCATAATGTTGTTCTCAGAACGGCTCAACTGACACCCCCGAACACATGTTCGCTAGCTGTAGGGATTCTACGTATGCAAATACAGTAAGTTAATAACATTCCTTGAGATCCTGGAATGCCCCCGCTAGGGGTTTCTGGAATCGGCGTAGCTCACTTAGGTTGCTTATTAGGAGGGAGGAAGGAAGCCCCCTCCCTCCCACCCGCCTCTACCTACTCCCCTCGACGCAATGCAAAAAGGGCCCGTGGCAACTTTAAGACAGAGGGGGAGCTACTATCCACAGCGGTTGGGAACACATCAACGAGATAAAGCGGAAGCATGTTAGCACCCACAATAATAATAATAATAATAATAATAATAATAATAATAATAATAAAAATAATAATAATAATAATAATAATGACGACACCGCAGTACAGCGTCGCTTTCAAGTTGATGATGATCTTGATGATAAGGAGACAAAGGTCAAGTCCTCTGACATTTAATGCCATCTATGCGACGGAGCAAGAGCTAACTGACAGACTCATTTGACAATAAAGCATAAAAACGTAACACTCAACTCTGTCAGAGACAGAAGAAAGACAAAATGCCTAGTTGTTTGCGGGAAAAAATAGTAAGGCAAACGAAAAATGTTGAATGGGTCTTATTATACATCTCTCAATCCCATGCGATGTATTTAGAGAACAATCACCTTAAAACGAATAAAAAGAACCCTTATTTATGTACTACCTTCTAATAGTTAATCTCGACAGCTCTATAAGCAGCGAGGGGAAATTAATCCTATGCCATGGAAAATGAAATAAGTGTAGGCTGCGAATGCCATACTTATCGTCAATCAGTCGAGTTGTTTTATAAAAGAAAACACTGAAATGATCTTTAAAAAAATGAAAATAATTTCCCAACCTTGTTTTTATTCATAAATACAATTTCACTGTTTTTTAGGAATGTAATTACTATGCAGATTACTATCGGAGGGAATATTAATTATTGAAAATTTCATTGCCACGGAGATGAATAATCGATGGCATCGGTATGCTTTATTGGAAGGGCATATCTGATTGTTAACCAATCACTGGAGGCTGTAAAATTCATTAGATGGGCCTAAATTCGCATGTCATCATGACGAAGTCATTACGGATCACCTATCTCATGGCACTCGTTACGCGACATGAGGAATGTGCAACACTGTTCGGATTTGCACCAGAGTTCGCTTTCTAGAGCCTCGTGGTGAGGACGTTTGCCTTTTCGATTCCTCAGCAAGCCTGTGTTTTTGTTGACCTAAGCAATGAATTGTAGACAAGGTAGTTCATCGAATGCAGTGAGTCTCAACCAAGGCATGGAGAAGGAAGGTCTAGCATCTTTTTTCCAAAAGATTTTGTTGAGGGCACAAGGCTCATGACTTGGTGGAAATATCATATAGGCTACTGGTATGTGCGTGCTTTTGTTCGTAAGAATTTTGTCCCATTTGCACTTCTATGTGTGAAGGGTCTCAACTGTCCTAGGTTTAAGGGAGTGGAGAGGAGAGACCACGAAAAGTGAGTTACGGAGGAAAATTAATCTCTAAACCGTATTTTACTGAATGACCGGGCAGGGGTCAAATTTTAAGCAAAAATAAAAATCTTTGTCATTTACTTACTAGCCGTCGTCGGTGCGTCGAAAATCACGAGAAATATGAGCACAACAACATTAGTACGTAAACCTAAATTCTTGTCCTTTACTATCCAAATGGTCCAGCATACCATTCAGATACATACATGTTTTCTGAGTGAATTGCTTAGTGGAATGGATAGGATCCTGTTTCCCATGTATCAAACCCTGTTTACTGATTGCCATGTTCGCTGTCTGCAGCCTAGAAAATGCAACTATGAGGAGTTGTGAAACGTCGGCATATTATAATAAAGTGCATATGAGCAGTGCCTTTCCCTGACCCGCCTTGGATTGTTCTTCGAGCTGTTGCTCCGGAAGTTGGAGGTGTGTATATATAATATATATATATATATATATATATATATATATATATATATATATATATATATATATATATATATATATATATATATATATATATATATATATACTATACAGTATATAGTATATATATATATGCATATAAATATACTTGTGTCTGCTGTGTATGGCTGAGCATGATAAACATATACATGACAAGGAACCGGGAGGGACAAAATTTTCGTGGATGTAAAGGAAACCAACGTGGTAACATAGGATGCATCAAACAAATGATCCATCTAAGGGATAATTACCTAAAATTGCTATTTAAGGGAAATTCATGAAGCCTTTATTTATTTGCATGGATGCTAAATTCTTTACAAATTTTCTATATTAATGAATGGTTCCCAACTGCTACTTCTTACATAGCTTTTACTTTACATATTTTCTATTCCATATTACAGTTAACGGTAAGAATTCAAGAATTCATTTGTTGCAAGTGGCAGCTGGCTTAGTTCTTCCGCTTACATTATACTTGTGTTGTTGCCAGGAAATTCGTAACTACGTCATGCATCGGCGTATGGTATCTTTTAAAAATGACACTGATGCCGAAAAGTGTTTATGTTACAGGTATAGATACTCAATATTCAAGAATGGGTGAAACTAAATGATCTAAATAAAAAAAATTACTGGATACACCTTGAATTTTTTTGCCTCTGAAGACTTTCTTTATAAGATTGTTTAAAACTGACGCAGTATTTATATATATATATATATATATATATATATATATATATATTATACACACACACACACACACACACACACATATATATATATATATATATATATATATATATATATATATATATATATATATATATATATATATATATATATATATATATAATATATATATATATAATTTCATGATGTTGCCTTGTAATACGTATATTCTCCTATAATTTTGACATATTTATTTTTTTTCATGAGTTATGTTTAATGATAATGATCGTTGAAGTGTCATATTTAGTTTGGCATCAGATCTCAAAAGAACTAATGATTAAATATCTTGATAGCGTAATTTAGAATTGATAATACAATTTTAATAGTAACGTAGTTTAGAATAATATCTTTCTTGATAAAAGCATAGTATATGAACTTGTGTGTGTGTCCACCAAGGACTTGTTTCATTTCAATTGTCATCAGTTGAAATAAGAGAGAGACCACTTTGTTTTGGGTCGGTGATGACAGGTTTGGAAAACAAATGCCGATTCGTCCTATACAGGCTCAAGACAAGGAATTTCATGTTGTTACATGCATTGTTCAAGTCACGTACGCCACTTTGAGAGAAAAAATACGTGTCCTGATCAGTTACACCATGTTTTGTAAGATTGCATTCAAAACGTTTTGCTGGGATGACGTCATTTTCCTTCTAGAAGCTTCTCCATTGTATCTTCGCACCCAAAATGCTTTAATGACGTCACCTCCCTGCTTCTAGAACTTTTGTATCTCGTACCCAAAATGCTTTAATGACATCATGTAATTGTTTCACGTATTACTGGAATTCTAAAATTTGTTTCATTCTGATTTCTGAGACCAGTTGATTTGGTTCCCTCTCTCTCTCGTTCTTAGAAAGAGATTACTTTTAACGTAGTGTTTTGTGGTCATGTATTAGCATTAACTTTTGAGATCTGAATTTAGTAAAGTTATCTAGTTTGTAACGGTGCCTGGTAAAAAAGTGTGTTTTGTGGTAATGCAGCTGCAGCAAGTGATTTACAGAGGTTTTCACAAGTTTGTGTAAGGTAACGTGAATTTTACTTATTAATACCATGGTATGATAAGTTAGGAAATTTTGACCAAGTGAAATCATTATTGATAAATCTTGTGTATTTTTGTGTGTTTTTCTATTTACAATCTCTTCATATTTACACATTTTTTATGTTTGTGATGTAACTTTTATTTACGTAGCATTTTAAATATTTCTTGGTAATTTAACATTGCATACTTGATTTAATTTAGTATTTCATTCATTAGATTTTCTTTTCAAATCTTGAGTACTTCTTGATAGTTTAAATTTTGCTTGATTAATTTAAATTCAAGGTAAAGCTATTGTGAATTAGTTTTGTTTCATAATTTAATTCAAGAATTAATTGAGTGTTGTGTTATTTTCAAGTAATAATAAATTTTTCAGTTTGTGAATTATAATTATAAACTTTGAATTTAAAAATAAATATTTGTATTTAACATTTTTAGAAAAAGTGTTTCATTTATTGATCACCAGTGAATAGGATTGATTGTGTGTGCATAAGGCAAAGTGCTAAACATGTTTTGTTCTTTTAGTTTTGCTAAAGTGAATTAAGACCAGGGAAACAGAGTTTTTTGATGGAGTGATGCCCTTCTACTCTAGAATATTTCTAGTTTAATTTTTGATACCTCACACATATTCTGATAGACTTAGTTTTTTCTTAAGGGATCACTGTTACCTTTAGAGTACTCATTCGTAATAATTAATGTTATGAGAGTTCAGGTATCTGGCTGAAGTGAGGTATATTTTTGAATTTTGAGATTAGTTGTGTAATAACCAGGTACTTGATACACATTGTGACAATATATATATATATATATATATATATATATATATATATATATATATATATATTGTTATATTTTTAAGCTGGGGTCCTCCTAGATCAATGGGGTGTACTAAGGGTATTACGCAACTTACCTCAAGTACCACAAAAAATCTGGACTCTGGCCTTGAGGTTAGCCAAAAGTATAAACATCGAAATACAGCTGAAGGCATACTTCAAGATGGGAGTGATTAGGTAAACTCTGGAGTTTAACTTAATTAATTATATTTACAAAGGAAAACACATATCAGAAGAATGGTAGCGTAACTTTCGTGTAGTAAGATGAAGAGCAAATGACTGGGGATTTGCTGGAGGAAACACAATGGTGTGCCTGCTTCAAAGGGCATTGCGAACGATGTAGTGGGGGCCACTACGCACACAAAATGATGCACAGATTCACAGCTGACTAACCCTTAATCTGGAATCAAAATGCTTATTGTTAACCAACCGAAAATAGCAAGGAATTACATAGAGGATGGCTAGAATGAACTCGATTCCAATAACTCTAATATTTGACTATTATGTTACACTTCTCGTCAATGCTTTGCAAATTAAACAGCACATATATAAAAAGCAATACCAGTCTCACTGTAGGTATCTCGGACTATGAAAAGAAAAGCAGAAAATAGTTGGCGACAAATAGGGAAGTGGCTGACGCACAAAACCGTAAATCGGCAATGTACCTTATTTAGGAGCTGATGTCCGGTAAGTGGGGAGGGGGGGCAAGTGAATAATTTTACAGCAAAACTTACTTTGGTTACTGCCAGCCACGGGTTAGAAATAGGCAGTTTAATGGGGCAAGGGACAGGACATCCCTCCCATGGTGGCGTCTGAGCAGTTCTAAGACCGAGCGTCTCTCTTTATAACTTTTGGGAATACGTTTTTCCTCCTCCTGGAGTTGGGATCATTCTGCCCACATGCCAATGTGGGTCCACATTGCTTGAGTTATAAGATGGTAGAGCTAACATGTTCATTTCTCCAGCTGACCTGCCTCGGGCGATGACTGGCTCCAATCGGGCCCACACCTGGACTTTAAGGATTTTTGGCAGTACTTGGACAAGAAAGAGTTTAAAGTGGTTCCCCCCCACCCCCCAAGGCAGTGGTGAGAAAGAGGTTTTGTAGAGGCAAATCTGCCTACAGTGATCATACTAAATCAAATGAATGAGTTGCTTAGTCCTTATTTCATTTGACTTATTGACTGGAAGATGGAGTTAGAGAGGATACTCTTGACAATATAAATATATATATATATATATATATATATATATATATATATATATATATATATATATATATATATATACATATATATATAAAATATATATATAAATATATATGAAATTTTTATCACACCATGATTTGTATACAATCATGAAGCTACAAATGTCATTTAATATCCAGTTCAGGCTACTTTGGGAATGTCCCCGATGGAGAATTATCACCGAAGGGGAATTTTTTAAGTGATAAATGGTTCAGTACCACCGGGTCTCGATCCCTCGACACAGTACCTTCCAACGACTCCATTCGATGGTCAAACCATTGAGCCACATTGAGGCCTGGCGGTACCAATCCATTTATCATTTAAAAAATTTGTGGATCAATGGTTTGACCATCGAATGGAGTTGTTGGAAGGTACTGTGTCGAGGGATCGAGACCTGGCGGTACCAATCCACTTATCACTTAAAAAATTCCCCTTCGGTGATAATTCTCCATCAGGGATATTCCCGAAGTAGCATGAATTGGATATTAAACGACATTTGTAGCTTCATGATTGTGAGTTTATATACAGTATATATATATATATATATATATATATATATATATATATATATATATATATATATATATATATATATATATATATATATATATATATATATATATATATATATATAATATATATATATATATATATATATATATATATATATATATATATATATATGTGTGTGTGTGTGTGTGTGTGTGTGCGTGCATACGTGTTTCTTTGTGTCTATATGTATGAGCATGTGTATACTATGAGGGAATGTGAATAGCGTTGTGCTTAAGGGCGTGTGCAGTAAGCATACATGCTTCTAATTTCAATACACTGAAAATTGAAAATGAGAGTAAACCATTACTCCTTTATCACTTAACTTGGAGAGATATACACTTTCACGAAGAAAAATCAAAGCAAATTTCTAGGATCCTATTGGGATTCCTCTTTCGAAAGCTTGAGGAAAAACTATATAAGCTTGGAATACACCAGCGACGTATATACATATTCAAGGAATTTGGTGATAAAGCAAAATCCAACCTCTCGTGAATCCAGTGTGGCAGAATTTTCCTTTTCTTTACTGGATGAATATAAAATTGAAGGACACTCTCTGGATTAATATCAAATATCTGAATTATTTTCTTAGACTTCAAGCAAAATATATAAAGATGGAAAAGTGTCAATAATATCATACTGAAAATTCATAACAACTTTGTGTTGGACATACCTAGATTAATGGCTACAAGGATATTAAGACAGTGCTGCTCGGGATTTACAAGCAAAGGAGTTAATGAAGATTTCTATAAAAAGATTAATGCACTTTTCGGGCAGTAATTTGAAGATGAGCAATCGAAATAAAATTCGTCCTAGTGTTCTGTGCTTCTACGAAAGATGCGAGACTGAATTGCCATCGATCTCGTTCCATGACGCCACGGGCCCCAGTGAGTCAATCAAAGAAATTAGCCTGCCTCGCTGATGCAACTGCATGCATATTTGGACAAAAGTAGCTCGAAAAACGCTGATTTACTTGTAACTGTAAACTGATTTTTGTGGCTGACTGGACAAATGAGCATCAAATGATGTAATACATGCTGGTGATAACGTATTTTAGGAGGTCAAATTTGATGTCCTCCCGCCTTCAAACTCACTCTAAATTGGTTTCCCGGATTTGTAATCTCCCACCCATTCTGACAGCAATTTAAGGAAGAAGGCAAAATGCTGGATATTACGCCAGAGAGTAATAGAACATCCGAGATATATAGGTCCTATAGTTATGATTAAGTGGAGAAACCTCTCCACGTCTCTCCCACCTTCCCACTGTATTATGAGAAGCAGTAAGAACCCAGCAAAAAACACAACATCGAAAGGTGTCAGGAAGGAGATGAGTGATATAGACCCGGCCATTTCCATAAATCCAATCGGATTCCCAATAGCTCTTATCAACACGTTACGAAAATCTCCGTGCCCTCCGAAGATTATGCATTGGATTATAAGTGACGAAAGCGCCACCCAAACACACAGTATCACCTAGCCTTTTCCCCTCCCCATAAAAAGACACTGGGTCCGAAGAACCCGCTTGCAAGCACGTGCAGATGTTGCAGTATGCAACATACAATTGGCCCTCGGAATGATACCGGCAAGAGCGCATGCCTCTTCCTTCCTTCCTTACAGGAGGAGGGGAAAAAGAAGAAAGAAGTATCGGAAGAGATGTCGAGTATGAATTTATAGATCAGACACATATGAAATGACGGTCATAAAACGCGGGGTTCCATTCGCCCACAATGCATTCCACTCTCTCCCATTGTCACCGAAGAGACTCATTTAATCTTACCTAGGCACAAATACCTCCATCTCATTCCACATCATTTCCTTCTCTCTCTCTCTCTCTCTCTCTCTCTCTCTCTCTCTCTCTCTCTCTCTCTCTCTCTCATTAAGTGTTGTTTCTTCTCTTCTCCCAATATACATAATTTCCTCTTTCTCTCTCTTTTCACCACCCCACCCCTTCTCTCTCTCTCTCTCTCTCTCTCTCTCTCTCTCTCTCTCTCTCTCTCTCTCTCTCTCTCTCTCACGTACTTTCCTCTTCTCTGTTTCTCTCTCACTTTCCACGTAATCCCGCCCCCACCATCCCATCTCACTCTCTCTCCATAAACTTAAAACTCAAGCAAACTCTTCTCTTCGTAACACGAATTTCTATTTCTTTTTCATTCTTAAAATGGAGAAAATTTTTCTTCTTCGCCAGTCGTATTTTTGTCCCCAGTTCCGTGTCATTTACGACACTTCTTTTCTCACAAGCACCTGTCACGAAGAATACAAAACATTTAACCGCAGATAAGTTGGTATTATTTATATATGTATTTGCATATGATGTTTTTCTTCCTTTTATTTTTAGTCGTCGCCGCAGCTGTCTGTTCCTTACAAGTGCCTCCCCTGACAAAGTTCTTTCAATTAAGCACCAAATAAACAAAAAAACACATACGTGCGCACAAACACGCGCGTACAAACACATATATTTTATATATATATATATATATATATATATATATATATATATATATATATATATATATATATATATATATATATATATATATATATATATTACGTGAGTCATTCGGCTAATGAGCTTAAGAATTAAGTAACTGGATTTATATTGCCTTGCTTTACCTAAGACCCATGCAATTCTGTCAATTAAGGCTAAAATTAACTCTAAAGGACAGATAACAAATAGATCAGGTCACCAGTTAACACCAGTTAACAAAGAATAGAGGCTTATTCATAACCATATGAATGAATTCAGCAAACTTACTGGAACACTAGTTTCAGCAAAACAAGTAAAATAAATTAAAATGGATTATTTACAGGAGCTAACAGCAACTCAGCATATTAGTCCGACTTAGGACAAACCTCAATGCTACATAGAATGAACGCAACAGCTTCTTGGTACTAATGATGCAGATTCTTCTCCAAGAAAGAGGATGTTGAGCAGGCCCAAGGCGTACACAATTCGCTAGATTAGCTAATGAAGTGATCGCTGCGTGAGATTCCTTGGTCCGTTGGACTAACAATTTTCTCCTCGCTTTGAACAAAGTCGGGAAAACAGAGTAGTGCTTGGAGGAGACAACACGGGCACGTCCGTGTGCTGTAGCAGCCACATGAAGAGTCCCAAAGCTGGGGCATTGTCTTGTTGTTTGTTTCAAAACTCTGCCTACCCAGGGCTTGACCTGAAATGACAATAGTCTCGCCAGTATACAGAGTAGAGGAAATTGGGCTTTAAGAACAGAATAACTAAGATCTAGCCTAGCAAAACTGTATCCATCTATGACCCTCTAAGCTAAGGTCTCGGCCATTGGCGAATGGAATTTGAAAACAGTGCTAAATCTAGAACACTATTTTCCGCTCACTTTTCGCCTGCTAACTTCCTATATTGTCTGACCTCTTACTTTAACAAAGATAAATTTTTTTGTATTCAATTAACACAAGGAAGAGAGATCGAACAGGGAATATTTATAATAGCTTCCCCCTTAAGAAGGCATTCACTCCCTTTTGGGTGCAAAGGCCTGTCCTGAACGAGCTGTTCACCTCGATTACTTTACTCTTTTCCCTGAACAGATTTTACCCTTGCAATGAGACTAGCTAAGGATCTACCTGACTCTAGAATGGGATATGAGCTTTAATCACTTACTTTCTACAAAACCCTAAAACTACTACTCAAGGGTGTCTACGGATATTTACGTGCTACCTCTGATAAGCATGATATTCAGTCCTAGACAAATGGTACATTCAATTGTCTCTTTTATGACATAATCCATTACAACACTGCTGTAGCACCAATGTAAATGACAATGAACTAGCTAAGTTACAATATTCTTACAAGTATACAATTTCTTACACTAGAATGTACAACCACAGTAAACAAAGAAGTAATCTGAGTTCTTTAAATGAGTTTTTTTCTTTATATAGAAAATGCTTTCCTCAACTGAGGTATTGTGCCCTGCTTGTCATAAGCTCAGTGGCTCTATTCACAATAGTTACGATTACTGGTTTATCAAGTTATGCTTACTTAGTTATGGTTGCTCCTTACAAGATTTTAAATGACAGGGTCACTACTACTACTGGTGGTCTAGGCTGTTACTTAGGCAAAGATAATGCTGGCTACTTCCTCTGGGCAGGAGCCAGGATCACTCTTAGATGGAAAAGGCACTGTGCCAAGAAAGCACGAGTACCAGGGCAAGCTTGTGTCTCTGGCAACTACTTGTCTCTCTTCCGCCCCTTCTTCTTCTTCTTCGGGTTCCTCCAAGGCCTATTTATCACAGTCCTAAGAGATGATGAGGGCAATGACTCTGGGGAAAGGCCAGAAGGGCTAGCAGGCATGAAATCAGGGGTAACCTCAGAGGCTACTGAGCAAGAGCGGTCTCAACTTCTGCATCCAAGGAAGCCAGTTCCTGGTCTCCCAGAGAAGGTGCAGCAGTTCGATCCACCAGAAGTTCATCAATGATGTAAAGGTCTCTGGATCTCCCATAGGAGGATCCGTCTCATGATCTGGATCTAGCACAAGGTCCAGTTCTAGTAGGGGCTCAACGTCCAAGATGGACGGAGCGTGGCACTTCTCAGAGCTCGCAAGTGGCACTGCCAGAGATTGATGGTCAGGCATGCCTGACAAGGGGTCTGGAGGTGCAATGCCTTGTGGATGGCTTGAGTTGGGCTGAGACAGAGATTCCTGTCCCGGCCGGAGGTCGTCTAATTTGGGGCATCTGCTGGGCGTTGCTTATTAGGGCAGCCCTCCCACTTAGCGGTGTGGCCTGTCACCTGGCACGCTCGACAGCAGTACTGCTTCCCTTAAGTGTCCTTTTGTGCTGAGGGAGGACTTCAATGGCGGCCGTCCTTTCGTGAAGGGGGAGGACTAGGCTTGGAATTGCACGGAGTATGCCCCTTCCGTTGCCCACTTCGGCAGGTGGAAGGTATTTCTTCTTCTGGTGGCACACCAGTCAAAGTGGCTGTGCTCTTCTTTGGTGATCCTACAGTCATTGCCTCCATTGTGGAGGTAGAGTGGCTGCAAAGTGGTGTTGGGGAAGGGCTTCCCCAGAGGAGGCCTTGACCTAACAGGAATTCCACTCTGGACTGAATTCCACTCACTATGCCAAGGTGGTGAGGTAGCATGCCCCAAGGTGTCGCAACCTGGAGCTCAACTGTGGGAATGGATTTGGTGTGGCCCTCTATCCATTTCGTCTCCCACTGAGTTTTCCCATCAACCATGGCACTGGCTGGCACTTGGGGCCTGCCAATCAGGCTAATGTTGGCTACAATGTCTACCGTAACTGGCAGGGCCACTGGTAGGCTAGAGCCATAAAGGGGTGCCACCGAGATGAGCTGGGTATCCAGTCACTTGGGGTGAGGTATCTTCTGAAACACGGCTGCGGAGAACGTAGTGCTTAGAATCATACCTTTGCATTTGTGGACTTTGACCCTTGCATCATGTTATAATCACATCCTTGCATTTGTAGGCTTTGACCCATGCAGTGTGTTATAATACTCATACCTTTGCATTTGTAGGCTTTGACCCATGCAGCGTGTTACAATACTTATACCTTGGCATTTGTAGGTTTTGACCCATGCATTGTGTTCCAAATACTCACACTTCTGCATTGTAGGACATGACCCATGCACTGTGTTAATCCTTAAATTTTATTAGAGACTAGTGCATTTATCTTAGCTTTTATAGTTGTGCTTCATTTACACCATAGCTAGCCTAGAACATTTACCTTAGTCTATGTAACTGCTTCATGTGCACCATAGTTAGCCTAGTACTTTTATCTTAGCCTACTAAGGGATTCAGAGCTGATGAAACACGGTTTTTCGGCAACAACTTTTTATCAAAGCACCGGATAAAGATGAAAGTTGGCAAGTGTATATTTTATAACCCTACCTAATTTTTGCAAGTATTATTTAGTACCCAACTTTAATAGTTTTGATATCTACAGAGTAAAATGAAGTTGCCGATACCGGAATCGAGAAAATCACGGACAAGGATCCTAAAATAATTTGTAACGTAAACATAATATGACATCATAAAGCTCCGCCCATCCACCAGGTAGGTGGTAAGTGGATATGCTTACAGTCTAGGCTTCAACAAATTCAATTATGGCCAGCAGGATATGGAACTGTTCCTGTGGTTGCAAGACTGCATTTGTGCTACAGCTTGCCACTTTGTATACAAGCGAGAAGACCTGTAGCAAGATTTACTATAGCGTGATTAGGTAATTATTTCTATAGTGGGTAATAGTTACTTGGCCATATTTCTATAGTGGGTAATAGTTACTTGGCCACCCTAGAAGTGTGGGCAGGAATTGTTAGACAATATCCATGAGAGAAGGATTCGGGAACTAGACATCATTGACGTCGTTAGCGACAATGAGGACGGGGATGATGACCTCTTCCTCGAGAGTGATGATGAAGACATTTTGTAAATAAATTATGTATGGTATTAGACGTTTCATTTGTACATCTTAAACAGATTTATTAAAACATAATGATTATAACTATGTTCCTCATTCAAACTGATTTCAATATATTTTCCTTTCCATGCATATCAATATAAATCATTTTACATTTGATTGATATTAAGTAGGTAAATAATAGCTTGCCCTCAAAAACTTGACTCCTACCATTACCTTTTATTTGCAGCGAGTATATGAGCGCTGTTTAGGGTGCTGTATCATATAAATAAAAAAAAACAAAGAAAAATAGCAATGGGTTACATTAACTGAAATAAAAGAATGGTGTTGACCCTTACACCTCCAACAATTGAGGGAAATGAGGTATCATTGCTTTTCACTTGAATTCTACTTCTAGTGACCGCTCTTGACTTGCTACAGATAGAAGACTATAGTGTCGAAACCTGAGGTAAAACAAACCAGGTTGTCTTTTTGTATTCCCACCCTGAATAGATGTAGATCTAACGAATGAACTATAGACTGTTCATTATGTGGATGAATTACATGCATTGAGTTATTTGTAGAGTAGAAGCAATACGAATATCAAGAAAAGGGA
The DNA here is from genome assembly GCA_039081455.1 of Macrobrachium rosenbergii. Classification (NCBI taxonomy): domain Eukaryota; kingdom Metazoa; phylum Arthropoda; class Malacostraca; order Decapoda; family Palaemonidae; genus Macrobrachium; species Macrobrachium rosenbergii. The sequence goes on from JANJGK010000025.1 coordinate 36,331,709, forward strand.
AGGATTCCAAGCTAACAACTTAGTCCCAACAACTGCTGTGGAGTTGCAATGAGACCTCCACAAAATAATAATAATAATAATAATAATAATAATAATAATAATAATAATAACAAAATTATTGAGAACACCCACCATCATTGATATTGCTGAAGCCTAGGATGGGTACTAATATTAATTAGTGAATATGTCATCAGCAAGTGGGCAGAGCCACAGTGAAGACATGTTTTCCCCATATGGAAACTTCTCTTCACTGTGGGTGGAGCCTCATGATGTCATAGGTTAATGTCATTACTGTGTTCAAAACCTTACCTGCGATTTTGATGGCTCTGGCATAGGAAACACACTTTTACTCTGATAAGTACCAGAACTATTGAACTTTGGTACTAAATAATACTTGCAAAAATTAGGCAGGGTTATAAAATATACACTTGCCAACTTTCACCTTTATCCGATGCTTTGATAAAAAGGTATTGCCGAAAAACCGTGCTTCATTGGCTCTGAATCCCTTAGTAGTAGATATGCTTCATGTACCCCATAGCTAGTGCCTAGTACATTTGCCTGTGCCACTCCACTTTATGTGTAGATGAGCTGCTCATTTTATACCATCTGCACTCATGCACCAATCCCGTGGAGTGCCACATACTTAGTTCTTTGGACCCATTTTGCATTACAAGTGTAGCCTAGACAGGCTCACTTCCATATTTTTGCATACACTCTGCCTAGTTCAGAGTGCCTTTTCCACTTCCGCTAAATTGCTTGTGCGGTCACTAAACCTTTGAGCATTTCTTTTTGGGAAGGTTAGACACCGCTCAAAGTAGTGGCAACATGTCTGCTGAATATTATAAAACCTTCACCGTCTTAGAGAAGAGTATGGCCATGGGTCCAGGAGCAAGTCACTGCCATTAGGAAGGAGAGAAAATAAAAGGAAGAAAGGGAACTTCAGCAGGAGAAGAAGGAGTGACAGCATGAGATAACTTTGAAGGAGAAGGAACTTGAGCTTGAGAAATTAAAGCAGGACAGTGCCATGGCACTGGTTCAACACCGAGCCGACAATCCCACCCCAGTCTCCACACCTTCCATTATCTCAAATATCAGCCACCTTACTGTCCCCTAGAATGAAGCAGAGCCAGAGGCATGGCTGGAGCATGTGGAAACCCTCTTCTCGGAACACAAGCCAACTGACACTGAGAAGGCCATGATTCTTGCAAGACACATGATCAGAAAGAGTCAGGATACCCCGAATTCCATAGAAAATGGCAAAAGGGAAATCTTGAGGCGGTCAGGCAGGCTGTAGCAATTGCCTATGAAATTACTCCAAAGCACTGGAGGCAAAGATGGCGGGGTCTTCACAAGGAGATCGGTTAAACATGGGTTGATTGGTCATACAAAAAGAACCGAGCCTTGCTGCTGTGGATGGACATCCTGAAATGCCACAACACCAGATGCAACTGGAGGATTTCCTCTACTATGCTCCCAGACCCTTGGCCTTATACACTAGCAAGAAGCAGCCATCATTATTTACAAAGTGCTGCCGACTGGCCGATGCCTACAAGGCATACCAACCAGCCTCCAGCACTTCACATTGAAGCATAGTTCCTCCTAACCCTATGGCCTTGGCAGTCCGACCAAGAAACAGCCCATTGTCATCGATGACCACATTGTTATGAACAAAACTTGGTTCATCAGGTTCTATCATCAATTACAGAGAAATGGACTGGAAAGACTGGCAGAAACCGAGACAACAACAGGGAAAGGGGAACAACAAAATGAGCAAAAATAACCTTGATGCTAGTTTATTACATAAGTTATATTTATTTACAAGTGGGTCAAGTCTGGCATAAATCAATAAATATACATCACACAATGAAAGAGTCAGTCATAAATAAAGATGTAGCAAAATTAGTTACTTGAAAATAAAACATTACAGCACAAGCAAAACCATCAAAACTTCAAATCAAAATAAAGACTCACGCTACAGCAAGTAAACAAACATTACAGACAGCATAATTATTAAAAGTAACATCAATTGACAAATAATGGTATAACCAAAACTACCCAAATATCTGAAAAATCATTAAAGCAGCACAAATAACAATAACCCTAATTATCATAAATACCAATTACACTCATAATACATAAACATCTGTAATGATAATTCACAATCCTCCTACAGCGCAAAACTAAACATCTACCCAGAGATGTCAAGACCATTAACAAGGGTCACAGAGGATGACCATCAAACTACTGCCGTGAAGTCGTCAAAACCACCCCATGACGGCAAACAGGAACATCTCCACGAAACACAGACATTCACAGCAGAGTCGATGCGACAGCCAAACTGCTGTCCCAGAGGAATGCCTCCTCTCCACTGATGACTAGGGTTAGCCATCAACTCATCCTCGAACTTGAACGAAGTTCACATCCTCAAATACTGTAGGGGCCAACATGTAACAACTTCCTGCTGTTAAACACGTCCATGCTGCTATGCTGTCTGGATCCTGACTCGATGATTACCCAAACTTGACTGTTGCTATCAAAGCGAAGACAACAGACGTAAACTCAGTATACAAAAAATAAGTTCCACCGGGAAAAGGAGTGCACTTTCAAATAGGGAACAATCATTCCATTGACAAAACAAGCACTAAGCCCCACAACATGTATGTAACTATTACGAAAAAACAGGGCATTTAGAAGCCCAATGTAAAGCAAAAAGGGGAGCCATATCACCAGCCCCCCTCTAACCAGAACTCTCATACTACCCAGACTGTAACGCTCTTTGTAGGGATTATAGCAAGGTTATTTTCCTAACTGTAAGAAATACGGGCATTCCCCAAATTTCAAGGATTGTCCTGGAAGGAAAGCTGCCGTCGTTGTTGCTCGTTACGACCCTCAGCTGAAGGGCCTATATTTGTTGTACCTCCTTGAGGTCGTCATCACTCTCAACAGGTCTCTGCATTTAGAATCACTGGCACTCAAATCTCCTATATAAGATGAGACAAGGTGGCCAATGGGGCCATCATTGAAGACAAGAAGCCTGTAACTATTATAGGCATTAATAATTGGAGGCTGGCATTCCCGACAGTCTGATTGAAGGTCACTAGGCCCCGCAAAAGTAAGATTTGTACTCTTGGAGTAGCCACTCAGATTCCTGGAGGCTATGACCTCCTAGGACAGGATCTCTCTCCTGAGCCCCTTCCCGGGCAGCCCATGGGTTGTGCCCCTTCCAAGTCTCCATCAGGAGCTGATGATCAGATCACTCCAGCCCAGCTGTTGAGCCACAGCCAGTGCCTGTACCTGGCCTGTGTAGTGCTTTGCCCCATCCAATCGTTGAGCCCCCACCAGAGCCAGATTCTGGTTCTTGCCAATTGTACAGACATGGAGGTCTGGCCCTCTGGGTCCCGAGGACTCTCATGTCTCTTCTCTGAGTCCTGTGCCTGCACCTGCCTTAGTACCAGTGCCAGCCCATGCTGTTGACCTCCCTTCAGGAGGTTCAGATCCGGCTCCTCTTACGCCTAGTGTAGTGGCCAGGCCCTTGTAACTTGTGAGCTGCTCACACTTACAGCCACCTCTACTTCTCCACTACTGCCCCCAGAAGTTAAGACTTTGGTGGACAGTCGTCACTGAGAAGTCCTATCTAAGCTGGTCACCGCTGAGGAGGTTAGGCTGCAAGAGATAGCAGGACTAGTTGGAACCACCACTGACCAGGTTGACGCAGCAGCTGGGGCAGTGGCCAACTCAGTGCCTGCTTCGCCCATTGACATAACACCCATAGTCAGACCAGGTCTAGGTCTAGTGGGTAGTTGTATTGCCTAAACCTAAGCCTAAACCTAAGCCTAAAGAGAAGAAGAAAACAAGAAGGAAGAAGAGTAAGGGGCATGAAAGGCTAGGTAGTTAACAGAGCCACCGAGCGCTCGTGGTACTTGTAATCTATGCTTACAGCGCCTTAGCTTAATAGAGCAATCCTAGCTCTTGATCCAGACAGCATGTCTAGGGTTATTTCCTACTTTTAATCAGTACTGTTGTATTGAGAGAATTTACTTTGTACTGTGCTAAGTCTGTTCTTTACCCCAACAAGCTGAAGAACATGTCCTAGCTATATATGTATTTTGTTGCATTCCAGCATACCCATGTTGAGGTATTTTATTTGCTTCCTTGTGAATTATTCAATTGAGATACCCAGTTATATCCTATTAAACCTTATTTTTATTATTATTAATGAAGTTTGGGATGCAGCTCAACATACCCACTTGCATTTAGCTTGTTCCTTTATCAATTTGATAGTGCTGCATTAGCTAAGTTCTGTGGGGCATTCACTTAGTAATAGATTTAATCGATTTAATCAACCCCACAGGCAGTACCTTCCTTAACCAAACGTAGGCTCATTATTCTTACTATTAAGTATGGTTATTTTTATGCAAAATTTGTACTACCTATCACGTGTTTTATGCTGCTTTAAATTAGTAGCCTAGTATTTAACGTATAGTGCTGCGCTAGCCTGCGCCTGTGTGGAATTCAACTTGTTCAATTTTGGGACATCAGTGTCGAGTTACCTTAATATTAAGTTTTAACCTTTTCCCACAGACAGTACTTCATTTAAATAAGTGCAAGCACATGCTCTTGGCATTAGTAATGCTACGTTATTCTATGTACAAGAGTATTCTTAGATGGTCAGCCAGCCAAAACCACTCCTTAATTTAGAGTAATTTATATTTGCTCAGGTTAATCCTGTTCTTGCAGACCTTTCGGCAGACCTTCATCCTGTTAAGGACGAAATGTCTACTAGTATGGGGGGCTATTTCATGAGCAGGGTTAAACATTGCTCATAAAATGACTGCCTCCATGAAAACGAAATGCAAATGGCTGCCCACATAGCATATTTCTCTCATTTTGTCCTTCCTGTATCTTGCCCAAATCTCTCGTGTTCCAGGTTGCCACGAGAGAGCCGCTGCACAGATTGGAAGCTGCTACCTGAAGCAGCGGCCATATTGAACCCTGAGGCACTCCGGCCTCATAAGCTTGGCCACGTGCGCCCAAGTTCGTCCTCAGACGGTTCTTGGCCTTACTCGTGAACGGACATTACTTCCCGATTCGCACATTTTACAGGACTGCCAACTCTTGCCGAACGTGTTATGTCTCAATTCAGGATAACTGGATAGCACCTTTGGATGCTTACAGTAAGCCTCAGACGAACTCGAGTATTTCGGCAGCCTGTTTTTCCTCCTACGGAAGTATTCTTGACCTTTGGCAATGAACCCCCTCCAAGCCTCTCCCGTGATGCACCACGTGTATTTCTCTCTCTCCAGCCATCAGCCTGTCACCCATCGCTTGCATGCTAGCCTAATTCCAATTTGGGAACAGCGCGATATAAGTGAGTTTCGATTGGCTGTGCCTCTCGTGGGCACGTTGGTAGTAAATCCTTATCGTTTCAATTGCATGGTGTCAGGGCTTCAATTCTCGCCAATCCCATAGTTAATTCGACACCTCTCTCTTCCCGAGGAATACCTTTATCGTGAGTAACCAAAGAACTCTCAGTGCCCTTGCATTCATCGTCTTGGACTATCCAAGTGCGACGAGTAATTTCACCTTTTACGGCATCGCCAAACCTTTATAACTGCAGCTTATTTATTTATTATTTTTGATGTGTGCCTCTAGTATCAATTTGTAAACTATTGTTATTAATTGTTGAGTAAATGCAGTTAATCGTTAACTGAGTATAATTATACACCTTGCTGTAACTTGACTAAAAAAGAGTACCTAAGGTTAGTAACCTTCTTCTTCCATTTCCCTCTTACTTTTCTTTTTGTATTACCGTCAGCCATCTTATAGCGTGACGTTGCTTGGCCTAAGCTGGCGAGTAATATATATATATATATATATATATATATATATATATATATATATATATATATATATATATATATATATATATATATATATATATATATATATATATATATATATTTAGCGTACAAAAAGACAACTCGAATCCCTCCCCCAAATCTCTTGCAGTCAGGTACGAACCCCATCCTAAAACGACCTACCTATTGTGTCCTTTCTCTTCTCTTTGTGTCCATTCCAGTTATCCCGATTCCTTCAACCCACCGCTGCTGGAGAGAGAGAGAGAGAGAGAGAGAGAGAGAGAGAGAGAGAGAGAGAGAGAGAGAGAGAGAGAGAAAGAGAGCGCTCCAACTGTCAGAAGTGATGACTACGACAAGAAAATCTTCATTGGATCCCCAGATTTAATCCCAGCTATTCATAATCATCAATCATTATTCCAGCTCACTGCGCCCGTCAGCCTGATGGGCTAAGAGGCATCACTAATACCTCTCTCTCTCTCTCTCTCTCTCTCTCTCTCTCTCTCTCTCTCTCTCTCTCTCTGTGGTACTTTACTTCCTCTACCGGTTGATAAATTCTGTTACTAACTGACGCTAATTTGCTCCCATTAACCATCTTTTTTTTCGTAATTCTAAAAAAAATTTATCTGCAATTCTAAAAAATATATCTGTATATTATTTTTAATGCAAATTGCATATACGTGCATTATAACCCATTATGATTTTTATTAAACTGGAACTTTAAAAGTAAAAATTGTATGAATTGCTGCAGAATTTTTATCGGCTGTTAACATTTTAAACCGCCTTACTTGCTGTTTTGTTTTACGTTATTCGTATTCATAATTCATTTAGTAAAAGTCATATTCATTAAATGTTAATTGATATCCACATTTTGCGTAATTAACAGCCATAACCTTAAGCTCTAACTTCCATTCATAACACATTCATCATTATTTTCAATCATCATGCATTATAACCAATTATCTTAAGAAACGTAATGCCTCCAGAAATCTGCAATCTTTAAAAAAAAGTCTGAGTCGCTCAGTGACAATCTTGACAATTCTCAGCTGTAGACCCTGAACATACATACATAAATACATATACAACACACACATATATGTATTATATATTAAAAGAGAGAGAGAGAGAGAGAGAGAGAGAGAGAGAGAGAGAATTTCATCCATCTTCCAACTTCCTTTTGCAAGAAATACCAGGCAATGGAGGAGTCCTTATCTCGACCTCAAGATAGAATCGCCTTTTACATCCCACCAAGAAATTGTTGAGGAGAGGGAGGTCTTCATATCCGGTGAGAGGGAGGTAGGCTGGGAAGGTAAGAGGTGGAGAGGCGACAGTGAAAGAACTGACAGAAATAAAAAAAAAAAAAAAAACTGGCAGAGGGAATATCAGATTATACCCTCTTGAACTCCCCTATGTCTTCTTACTTCTTCCTCTTCCTATTCCATTTCTTCTACTTCTTCTCAAACGAAGACCATTACATTTAGTCTAACTCTCCAGGTGCGGTACAGCTATTTAGGATTAACTAAATTAGTTGTATGAAAAAGGCATGGCAAAGGACATTAACCAGGATTACTGCCAGTCTTTCGTTTCTCTTTTCAATCTCCTTCGGACATATTTCCACTGTTGTTACATCATGTAATTATTAATTGTAATACTATGGGACCAATCATTCCTCGGTGGCGCACAAAAAGAGATTATTCTTTTGGCCTGTTCTACCTGAATATTTATGTTGAATTATTCTGACATTTCTTACTTGCCAAGTCAAAATAAACGTATTCGCAGTGGTAGATATAAACGACGCTGCTTCTCTAGTGGGGATAGTTTCTTATATTCATGTTTTCTACAGTGTTATAGCATGAAAAGACTACATATTAGAGAATATTTTCAACACATTTGAAGGACTAAAAGCCGATGACATAAAGCAAACAAAAGGTGTTTTTGCAATATTTTCCTACCTGTCACTTTTATTGTAAAATGTCACACAGCTTTGTTTTAGCACGTGCCCAAAATATGAGCTGGATAACATAACTCCCTACCTGTATTTTTAATTTCTGTAGTTCGTTATCCAGGAATTCAAGACAGAACATGTAATGTTCGCAGGAACATTGCAGGAAATAGAGATTTTCATATTATTAAGATGCCATGAAAAACAATGCACACATATTTGCTACGTACAGAAACCATGGTACGATAAAACATCCATCCTGGTTAATTCCCGAATACAGATGAGTAGGTTTTCATGTTTGTTATATATAGATATAGATATAGATATAGATGTTTTCATGTTTGAATTGTTATCTCAGAAACTATTTGTATTCACCATAAACTGTCAACTAAATTTTGGAACTGGATTGTGTATTTCATTACAAATTCATTTTAATGGAAAACCCTAAAAAACAAACCTTTGGTATGGCAATGGGTAAGCCTCTGCCGCCAATTTTCTCATGTATGTATGGAGTTTCTTGAAAGACATTCTATTCTTGAGATTATTCACATACCTGTACCAAGGTTTTTTATGTAGACGATATTTTGGCTGTTATATCTCAAGACACAGATGTAAATAACCCCTTGGGAAAATTAAATGGATAAATCTCGTCTATCAATTGACACTAGAAATGGGAAAAAAAAGATGGCTTCTTGCCCTTTTTAGGCATTGCTGTCAGAAGAAAATATTTTCAGTGTAAATTTAGCAACTATAGAAAAGCAACAAATAATCTAACTTATTTACATTATTTCTCTGGACAATATATCAGCATAAAAACCCTGTTATCCCATCAATGTTCCTGTGAGCATTATATTTTATCAGTCTTTCATTTTCTGGATAAAAAACTGCAGAGCATACGGACAATGGATAGGGACTTAGGTCATCCAGCTAATATTTTGGATACTTGTTACAGAAAAGCTGTGAGGACATTTTATAATAAAAATGACAGGAAGAAAGAACTACCTGAGAACAGCCGTGCTTGCCTTATTTCATAGGCTTTAAGTCCATCAAATCATTGTTGAAAATATTCATTATAAACATATATATATATATATATATATATATATATATATATATATATATATATATATATATATATATATATATATATATATATATATATATATATATATATATATATATATATATATATATATACGAGGGTAAGTCAAAAAGTTCCAGGAAAAATTCAATATACTCTCTATTTAAGGAAATTCAAACATCATTTTTCTACATATCTACCATCTAACTCTATACACTTTTCAAGGCGCTGTTTCCACCTCTGCAACCCTTCTTTGTAGAAATTTGGGGCCTTTCTATTAAACCATGTTGAAACTGCATGTTTAGCAGCATCCAAAGATTCAAACCGGACTCCTCTTAAGTGTTCCTTGAGTTTTGGGAACAGGAAAAAATCTGAAGGAGCAAGATCAGGACTATAAGGAGGATGTGGAAGAGTTTCCCACCTAAATTTCCGTAGGACTTCTCTTGCAACCCTTGATGAATGTGCTGGAGCGTTATCATGATGGAACAAAATTCTGCGGTGCAACTTTCCTCGACGTTTTTTAGCCAATGCAGTCTTCAGTTTTTGCAAAACACCTTTGTAGTAGTTCCCGGTGATTGTTTTTTGTCCTTCAAGGAAATCAATCAAAATCACTCCTTTGGAGTCCCAAAACACTGTTGCCATAACCTTCTGGGCAGATCTCGCCACTTTGAACTTCACTGGTGCAGCTGAACCTCTTGGTAACCATTGCTTTGATTGAATTTTACTTTCTGGGTCATATTGATGGATCCAAGTTTCATCTCCAGTAACAATCCGGTCAAAAAACTCTGATTCATTTGATTCAATCTTCGTTAAAACTGCAAGAGAAAGTTCAGCTCTTTGATGCAGTTGGTCTTCGCGCAACGCTTTTGGGACCCAACGTGCTGAAAGTTTACTCAAACCAAGATTTTCATTTAAAATTGAAAATGCGGAACCATGGGAGATCCCAGTTTCATTAGCTATCATATCGATAGTAATCCGACGATCTTCATCCACTAGATTCTGCACCAAAGCCACAATTCTTTCATTTTTTGCACTCGATGGTCTTCCCTCTCTTGGGTTGTCTTTGAGGTCCTCCCGACCATCCTTAAATCGCTTTATCCAATCATAAACAACTGATTTAGATGGAGAAGAATCTCCATAAACTTGTTGCAAAGCTTCAATAATTTTTCCTGGTTTCCAATCAAGCTTGGTCAGGAACTTGATGTTAGCTCTCATCTCAAAATTTTTATTTTCCATGGGTTCAAGAAGTTACTTTTCTGAAGCAGATGTTAACACCACGGTAGCAAGAGGATGACTGAGGTAACAAGTCCATATGGATCACTACATCACAGATAATTGTTTACCAAGTATTTGGGTTTTTCATTCCTGTGTAAATACATCATTCAACAATTTTTCCTGGAACTTTTTGACTTACCCTCGTATATATATATATATATATATATATATATATATATATATATATATATATATATATATATATATATATATATATATATATATATATATATAGGGTGTTTCGAAATTAGAGCCCCCTCTACAGTATAAACTAAAATTGATATGGACAAAAACAAAAGTAATTCAGAACAGGTAATTATTTTGTGTGGCCTGAATTCTTGAGGGGTATGATTTCAGCAAATCACAAAAAAGCTGAGACTCAAACTCCATTTCCCTGAGCACTTCGGTCACCTCTCTTCGCAGGTTGTCGAGGCTTGGTATACCATCATGGTTCACTGTGCGCGCTTCACCACGATCCTTTAAGATACTACCAATGTTTTCACACACATTAAGGTCAGAGAAGCTACGTGGAAATCCATTTGATGAGAAGAAATCGATACCACTGTTTCAAAGCAGCTCCTGTGTCTGAAGAGCCTTGAAACATGGTGCCATATCATGCAACAATATGACTTCTTCAACATATAACACATTTTCAGATCTTTGAGGAAAGGAAATACCCAACCAGTAAGCACAGTTTCTCTGAAGTATTCGCCATTCTATGACTGTCATTTTCTTTGATGATCCACATTAACTGTTTGGCTGTGAAACAGAGAAAAATTCCCAAACATTCAGGAAATTTCACAACATGGCGATAGCGCACGTCATCGCTGATATCATCCAACTTTGCAGCCCAAATGATGTCATTATTATTATTTGGCTTCCTGACTGTGTAAATGAAGAATTCATCTGATGCAGCAACATGGAAAAAGTCAGCTTCATCCCTATCTTTAAGAAATGAACCACAAAACCATGCACGGTCTTCTCTCTGTTGCTGAGTGATGTTGGGCTTGCTGATAACATGAAATGGCTTGATACCAGATTTTTTCAACTCACGATATACAGCACTATAACTTCTCTTCTTTACCCTTTTTGTTTCTAGTTCAAGCGCCAATATACGTAAAGACTTTCTTGGTCTACCCACTGCCTCAGCTATGATGTCTTTTGACTCCTGAGAAAGGACTTCAGGCCTTCCAAGATTCCCACTCTTTTTGCCATGACAGTTATATGGATTTTTGTTCCAGTTACTTTTAACAAAGGATTCATCTCTTTTAATGTATTTAGCTATCCAGGAACATGAAATGAAGGATGCGCCAGCATCCCTGGCTTCTCTGAAGGTTATAGCTCGGATTCCGTCAATCCATCTGATTTCCTCCGAGTCGTTAGCCATGGCTACGGCTGTATCTAACTCTGTCACTCAGTCTGAAAATACAAGAAATGTAAAATGAAAAATAGCTTAATAGAAACTTAAAATAATGTACTTGGAGATAGGCTATATCAGAAAACTTCATAACTTTCCATCTGTTCTGTAGAGGGGGGGGACTCTAATTTCGAAACACCCAGTGTGTGTGTGTATGTATATGTATGTATGTATATATATATATATATATATATATATATATATATATATATATATATATATATATATATATAGAGAGAGAGAGAGAGAGAGAGAGAGAGAGAGAGAGAGAGAGAGAGAGAGAGGAAAATGCACAGCGTTAGAAAAATAACTTTTTTTTTTGTTTTTTGTTTTAACATGCTTTTTTCCAAAAGGTATAAAACAGGTCGCATTCCAAACATATGCTGAAGAGCAGAAAATACCAGTGAATTGTACGGCTAGTTTTCTCTCTCTCTCTCTCTCTCTCTCTCTCTCTCTCTCTCTCTCTCTCTCTCTATATATATATATATATATATATATATATATATATATATATATATATATATATATATTGTAATGTGGGTGTCTTGGCTGATCAGTTATTGGTTAATTTACGTAAAGTTCCACGGCCCTGTATGCCAAGAATACACGTTACCTGTCTCTTGAAGCCACGAGTTAACCTCAAAGACAGACGTTAATTAATCAAAGGTCGCCAGTTAAGGGTAATTAACCTTAACAAAGAATATTCAAGGAATAAAGACTTTATGATAAACGTCACCAACTGCGGACGTAGAAAAAAATCTCTACTTGTTACGATGGTATTAAATACAAAAAACACAACGGTTCTCCCCAAACAATGAGCGCTAGGCATAACGAATACCAGAGTATTAAAATGACTTGCTGGCCTGTATCCCTGAGACTTACTGGGACAATTCGGCTAACGCTAAACAATATAATAATTTGGCTTAATCTAGACTTCGAACCTGTATAATCTTTTAATTGTCCTGTCCCTGCTCTTGAACGGTTGATCCTAATCCTTTGTAAAAACCTCTTAAATATTTAATCCTGTTTTGGCAGTTCTACTAATTCTTCAATTGTGTTGGATTCCAGGTACATATGTTTCCTTTATAAACCCCATCTGTCATTTATATGAGCTTTCTTTGTAAACATACTTTTATATTTCTTCAGTCTGCTAAGTAAAGGACTAGTGTCGAAAGGCCTCGCAGCACTCCAGTGTTTCCGTTTCCTTCGTGGATTTTATCTTTATTTATATATATATATATATATATATATATATATATATATATATATATATATATATATATATACATATATATATATACATATATATATATATATTTACATATATATAAATATATATAGGCCTATATATTTGTATATATATATTATATGTTTGTGTGTGTGATGTGCTTTTAATAGCAACGCTCACCTCTTGTTTTCACACACTTTCAGGATACAGTTATTTGGATTATGACAAATGCATGTATATCCGGTCAAGTGAATAGTAGATTATTTATATATATGCATATTTATATACATGTGTGTTTATCTGATGACATAAACAAGCAAACAAACATATCCATATAATCGAGTATTTGTCCTGAATAAGATGCCACGTGCAGATGAAAAACACGGATGTAAATCCAGTTTTTTTCACACAAATTTAAATTGCAAACAGAAACATAGTTGGTGAGAGAGAGAGAGAGAGAGAGAGAGAGAGAGAGAGAGAGAGAGAGAGAGAGAGAGAGAGAGAGAGAGAGAGAGAGAGAGAGAAGCAATATCATACCATCGCTTCTCATTCAATGGAGTCATATGAAACACTTAGACTGCCGGGTAAAGCTTCCAAACATCCAAATATCTATATATGAAAAAACAGAGTGCGGAAAACTGTCGGTCAAAAAGAAAAAAAGTGTATTTTCCATCAAAGCTCGAGGTAGAAACCGTGTGGGAGCGAAATTTTAAATGAAAGAAATATCGATAAAAGAACAGAGAAAAAGTGGAGGAGACGACACCCAA
>JANJGK010000025.1:36347773-36355273 GCA_039081455.1 Macrobrachium rosenbergii
ATATATATATATATATAATATATATATTATATATATATATATATATATATATATATATATATATATATATATACATGTATATGTATGCTGGTGGAGTGACTGCTGAGAAAGTAAGTAGGGCAATTAGGAGGTTGAAGAAAGGAAAGACACCAGGGGCTGATGGGATTGTAAATGCGATGTTGCTGACCACTTTTTATAGAAAGTAACCAAGATGATTGAAAGGTCCCGAAGAAACGACTGAAAGGAATTACTCTTCCTTGCAGAAAGGTAACGGTGGCCCAGATGGAAAAAAGAATTACAAAAGCATAACGTTACAAGGGAGACATACGGCAGAAGGACTGCCAGGGGAAGACCAGTCTGGCTTTGGACAAGATATTCGAAATTGAAAATGTGGCCTCGTGAGGGACTAATTTATTAGACACTCCCCTCTCACCCCGTAAGAGGCGTTGCGTCAGAAGACGTCCTAAATGGTCGAGTCACATAATGGAACAACCAATACCTTTAGCACTGGACTTGACATTAAGTAACTACAATGTTCGTTATTTTCAAAATATATGATTTGCATATCCATTCACACTGGGAAAAAGCTAACCCCTACACTTGTCGGAACTTGAACAACAGTAATAATGGTAACAATACATACAAAAGACATTGGTTACAGCGACAATGATCATAGCATATGTGAAACTAATAACAGAGACAGACAGGACGAGAGTGTTTGGATCAAGTTGTTATTAAAAATAATAGTAAGAAGTTTGAAAGAAAATAATGCTGTACTGGACGTACATGAACCTAGAAAAAGCTTATGACAGAATCGACAGAGGCAATGTGAGTGCTATGAATGTATGGTATAAGAGAAAAGTGGTTAGCAGGACTTAAAGGTTTTCATAACGGAAGCGGAGCATACGTTAGCGTAATGTAAATCACGTCTGAAAACTGAATGCTGTGTGTAGGCTGGGGTTGAGACCAGGATGTTTGATATCTCGTGACTTACCCTTACGGATGGAGTTCAGTACACCTTGGTTTTACCAGACCACTGAGCTGATTAACAGCTCTCCTAGGGCTGGCCCGAAGGATTAGACTTATTTTACGTGTCTAAGAACCAATTGGTTACTTAGCAACGGGACCTGCAGCTTATTGTAGAATCCGAACCACATTATAGCGAGAAATTAATTTCTATCACCAGAAATAAATTCCTCTAACTCTTCGTCAGCCGGCCGGGGAACTGAACTCCGGCCCATCGAGTGACAGTCCGAAGCTCTACCGACTCACCCAACGAAGACGGGGTGTCAGAGATAGGACGTAGATATAAGAACAAATCTGTGGCATATGAGAAGGATTGCGAATGCTGTGTAAAATAACTGATGTCAATAGGTAACAGTATTGACAAGGGTTAACAGATCGAAATTGTAGAAACCTCTAAAAGCTTTATGAAAATGTTTGCAAAGAGAGAAAGTTGAGAGTAAATGTGAAAAAGAGTAGGTATAGGAGGGTAAATGAAAACTAGGCGATAGAGTAATGACTGTTAATATGGAGAGGGAAAGAATGGAGGCAGTTTCTTTATAAATGTATTTGGGAGTACATATAGAGGACACTGCTAGAACAGAAGAGTTCAGTCACAAAAAAATTACAGTAATGAAGGTCAAAGGGTATCTGTAAGAAACTGTCTAAAAAAGCAAGTAAGCAATGTACGAAGGAACTGTTGAGCAAACTCACCTCAATGGAGTGAGGTGTGGATGCTGGATGTTATGAAATCGTTAGTAGAGGATATATGGCGAAAGAATGATTAAAAAGCGGTAGCAAAATTAGCGTAGGTGAAAATATAGAGGAGCTTTGAGATTGATCTGGTCATGTGGAGAGAATGAAGGACGACAGGTTCTTAGTAAGATTGTAAAATTCGGAACAGTTTTGAGGAAGATGGAGAGGAATGCCTAGAATATGTTATTAGATGGCACATAACAAGTAGTGGAAAGGGAGGGCCTTAACATCGAAAAAATGAGAGTGCATGAAAGATTGAAGTAAATGGCGTAGTAGGATGTGTAAAGGGATAAACCATAGTGCTGATGTGCCTCCTTTGTAGGTGCATAAATCAACAAGTAATGCAGTATACGCCTCCCCTTTTTTTTTTGGGGGGGGGGGGGGTCCTCTGACTGCTCGCGGTCTGTCAGGCCGCCCACCAGTACAACCAACTGTAAATGGCAACCAACGTCTGGTGGAGTCAAGAAAGAGGTTCGGGTCTAGCAACTTCAATCCCAGAGACTTACTCAAATATCAGAAGGCTGTGCCGTTCTGTCACCAGTCTCCCTCGCGAGGGAAATGGCGTGTGAGAAATATATATATATATATATATATATATATATATATATATATATATATATATATATATATATATATATATATATATATATATATATATATATATATATATATATATATATATATATATATATATATATATATATATATATATATACATATATACATATACCATATATATAATATATATATATATATATATATATATATATATATATATATATATATTGTGACGAAGTGTCCAGTGTCTGTTCTTCAAATCAAACCTGATATCTAAGTGCTTGATATTTGATTACCAAACTTACCATTTATTCAACAATTATAGTTACCTCACAAAAGCCAGACACCTGAACCCTCACCACACATACAAGACGACTGATTTCTCTAAAGGCAACAGTGATCCCTTATAAAACTTATCAATCATGAAAGAAAGCAGATAAAGTTCGTTAAACAGGTGTGAGGTAAAATCTAAGGGCATCACTCCATTAACATTATAAAGTTCAAGTATTTCTATTTATTTCATTTCCCTGGTTCGAGCTCACTTCAATTACTTGAAGGAAAACATCTCACTTACCACTCTATCCCTAATTCAAATCAAAATTACTGGTGGGTCAATGAATGAAACTCTGATATAATATTTTAAATACAAAAATTTATTTCTAAATTCAAAGATTATACATGACATTTAACAGTCTCAGGGAAATCTATTATTACTCGAAACAAAACAAAATTGGATTAAATCTGAATTAATCATCAGTCAAAATTAAATCAGAAATTAATTTATTAATTCATCAAAAATTATTCAAGAAAGATTTAAATTGTTAAATAACAAAACTTGATTGAAAGGAAATATACTGTAAGTAAATTAATTCCCACATGTTAAACAAAATAAGGCAAATAAATCAATCATATTAAAATGTGGATACAAAAGACACAGAAATATACTCTGCAAAAGATTAAATATCAAAAAAATGTAAAGCAAAACTTAAGGCAATAGCAAATACATCACATATATGCATAAAAGAAAAATTCTTCAAAAGATAAAGCATAAAACATATAACACGAAAAAATATTAAAAAAGTGAAAAGGTATCTTTACATATAACCACTGCAGATATTATTTTCAGTGCACTGAAACCCAATAACTATATTACAATACCTTGGTACCAAATGCTTCGTGTCTTTAACCAGGCGCCGTTACACACACACTTAATAAAATACACTGTTCAGATAACTCAGACACATTTACTAAGGAATTAAACAGTTAAAGAATATGAGTGACCATCGTCTACCAAAATATCAATTACATTAAAACGGGACATTCGTAATCTCGAGAGCGAGCGAGCGAGAGAGAGAGAGAGAGAGAGAGAGAGAGAGAGAGAGAGAGAGAGAGAAAGAGAGAGAGAGAGACGCGGAGCGGAAAAACGCAGCTCCTTTCCACAACGCTTTTTGGTCTCTGAGTGTCGACTCCTCTGTATGGGCGTCTATCTACGTGGTAGGTCTAACCACAGTGTTTTGATCGCGTCCCAATGGAATGTATTACTTCAGCAGTTTTGAAAATACACGAACAACGACTGCCCTGTCCCTTCTCTCTCTACACACCTACCATGCTCTCTCAGCTCAACGCATACGTCGTCCTCTCAAACCACATAGCGTTTAACCACTAACTTTAGCTAACTCTTTTACGGCATACGCGTATCTGAAACAAAATCATACAGTACACAACAACACACAAATACACACGAGGAGATTACTGTATTATGAAAACCACAGCATAAGAATATATATATATATATGTGTGTGTATATATATATATATATATATATATATATATATATATATATATAATATATATATATATATATATGTATATATATATATATATATATATATATATATATATATATATGTTCTAAAATGTGTTGGTTACTGGTAACTCGAACAATAGAAGACGGTTGAAGGAGGAAGTACATCTCAGGTGGTCCATAAAATACATTTATTGCAACGTTTCAAAACACAGAGGTTTCATTTTCAAGCTATAAGGATAAAAAAGACAATAAAATTAACATTAAAAGCGCTAAAATACAAATACAATACATAATACATAATATAAGGCAAAATTAAAAACTAGTTATAGCAGGACCAACCATCAAGAGAGGAGGAAGGACGAAAGTCAGAAAGAACAAACCAGAGACGACAAAAGGCAACAGCTCACGTAAGGTAAAGAGCTGTCGAGGAAGACTGCTAAGTGTTCAATTGGGGAACAAGTTGTTTAATAAACAAGGACTCCTGGATTGTCAGTAGTTTGCCATTAGGTGCCCGTCCCAATATTTCAAAATCTTTGTATTGTATGTTACGCTTGCATTTATTGGCGTGTTGCCTGATGTTGGAAAATTCAGGACTAGCAAGTTTGCTACCAGTTCGATAGCTAACGCCCTTATGGGAATCAATTCTGACCCTTAGTAACCTCTGTGTGGATCCCACGTAGGTCCCTAGGTTACATCTAGGGCGACTGAACTTGTGCACAACACATGAGGTCATCAAAGGGTCAAGTTTATCTTTGAATTTAAACTAACTACCCAAGGTAAGTGGATTTGTCGGGATGATATTAAATTCAATAGCTGGTATATGAGTTTTCTAAGTGCCTCATAGAAATTTTGGTCATGGATCAAAGGTACATGTGCATAAAACGGAAGTTTAGGTACATTAGGTAAGGAGACTTTTGGAATAAAAACGTTGTTAAGGAGTTTAAAAACATACCTGTGATAAAGTGTGGTGGGGAAAATAATTACTTGTA
This sequence comes from Macrobrachium rosenbergii, assembly GCA_039081455.1. NCBI lineage: Eukaryota > Metazoa > Arthropoda > Malacostraca > Decapoda > Palaemonidae > Macrobrachium > Macrobrachium rosenbergii. Next base: position 36,352,886 of record JANJGK010000025.1, read on the forward strand.
AAATATTGATGAAAGAAGCGGGTTTCCTCGTGAAAAAACTCCCAACTAGATGTCAATGAGAAGGCACGATGAAGTAATGTAGATAAAGAGTTTAATTTAAAGCCGTAAAAACAATGACTATAAAAATTTGAACCTAGTCCTGTAAAAGTTTTCTTCCTGTGAACCGAAGTGTTAAAATGATCATATTGTGTCGTAAGACTAAACGTAAGACTAAACCTACATGATACCAATCATCAATGAGCTAAAACGTTAATCAATTACAGACGAAGAAATACATCACGCGAAGTATTGTTAATAGGAATCTCCCCTTATGTTCTCTCCGAGTCTTTGGAAACCAAGAGGTGCTGGTCACTAAAGGCAAGGCGGAGAGGTGATTTAATTCTCTCTCTCTCTCTCTCTCCCTCTCTCTCTCTCTCTCTCTCTCTCTCTCTCTCTAACTGGAAATACCATCTCTTTACTCAAACAGACAGCCAGTTAACACCGCTGCTTATTTACATTTCGGTAATTTCTTAGGCCAACACCTCTCGACGGATCACCTTAAATTATCACCACCTTCTCCAGCCATATATTACACCTTCCCAAGAACCGGCGGACAAACGGAGAACATCTCCACTGTATTTAGTGTTATGTGAGATGTCTTCGTGTTTGACCGGCCACAAGTCTTAAGTATTTTAGTGCGTCAATTTTATTCGAGTTTTTCCTTCCGCAAAATCTGATAAAGAGAAAGAGAGAATCAGGGGCTCGGCACAAAAAATGCTTTTCACAGAAAACGTCTGAGTTTATGTTAAGAATTTGCCAGCTTCGGGAGTCGTGTGTAAGGGCAGTGATTCTCCGCCCACATTTGTTAACTGAAATAATGAATTCGCTTTCCTGCCAACTGACCCCCTCAAGTCGCTCATTCAAATTCATCCGACATATCGCTGGCTAACCAATTCGACTCTCCAATTTCGAACTCATTATACGGAGGGATTGGAAGTTAGGGGGAAAGAGGAAGGACGATGGGGGAGGGTAGAGGGAGGGAATGAAAAAGAATGAATAAGGAGAGGAGGGAGGTAGAATGAGCAAAGTGGGGATGGGGCTCATGGATGCACGTAAAAGCGCCCATATGGTTTAATCTGTAACTATATAATGGAGTCGTATCAGCTCTATGAAACGTCATCAATTATTCGGACGAACAGTCAACCCGTTCCGAACAAACCCCCTTTCGATTATGCATGTGAACGTTTTTATCAATCTATTTATAAACGCTTTATAAATGGACAAATTGACAGGTGTGGTTTGTTGAGCGTGACCTTACATACTTGAAACAATATTGCTGTCGGAGCTGTAATTTGTCCGCGGCAGAATGTTATTAAGCTTGGAACACGCAGTTTCCAAGGGTACGCATTTCATCACTCAGAACCATATAAGCTGCCCTTTCCCATAAAAAGAACAAAATCACACACAAACTGACGTTCTGAAATAACGAATATCCAATTTACCTATCGACTAAAAAGGTTCTCGGAGAGTTCCAACGAGCCGAGGCGTTACCATACCGATTAGCAGAACGTCCCGCAATGGAACACACCTCCGCACAAACAATAATAGGAAAATTATTCTCCCCCACATGATCACACCCTATTTTACAGCGCCTTGTGATGGGATGTGTCCGTACAGAACAATAAGGTGTGAGTGATTGGTCAGCCCAAAACGCAGTTACCACATTGGAGAACCAAACGTAGGCCAGGCAGATAGTAAAACCACAGAAATTGCTGGATTCTGTTTCGACGCGTAAACTCCGCTGCAGCTCTCACCGCAACGGCCCATTCATATCTAAATCGCCCGGAATGTCATTAAAGTCTGGGTCATGCCTTAAGGATAAACAAAGTTCGTCGGGGCTACTAAAATATATGCGCGGAGTTCTCGCCAGTCAATAAGGGAACGTGTGTGGCAATACCGCCACAGCCTCCGAAATTGGTAACCAAATATTTGGTGGCGATGCTACCGCCTATGGCAATAAACGGAGAGGATATACGATTCTATAGGTTTTTCATTTCGTCTTTAAAGGAAACAAGAGGAGTCGGGTGGGTTCTAATAGAAACGGCTCTCCGGCAAATATTTGTTTGCTGCGAAACGTCAAGAGGATGAAATGTGAACTCGTTATTTGAATTTTTTTTAAAGAAAGCGAGAGCGAGAGAGATGTGCCATACAGAGTCATGTTATTTCAGAACTGTAAATTAACAAGTATTTCAAGAGAGAGAGAGAGAGAGAGAGAGAGAGAGAGAGAGAGAGAGAGAATAGCTTATCAATAACTTCACCCCAGTCTGATAAGTATTACCTCACCTAGGATCTTCCGTTTTAATGGTGTACACTCTGACGTATTGATGACCACTCAAGCCTGTTTTGCCT
>JANJGK010000025.1:36357773-36360273 GCA_039081455.1 Macrobrachium rosenbergii
CAGACTTACAGCAGATTTCATAAACGAAATTCTGACCTATATTTCTATAAATAAAAAAAATTTTAATCAGGGACCTTTGAAAAATAAAATAAAGCAATAAAATTCATTCATGAGTGATTTAAAATCCAGCTGAAAGAAAATATTGTGCGATGCTCCAAGGAAGAATTCTGAAACTCTCTTACAAATTTCTTAAGCTCTAAATTCAATGGAAAAAAAAGCCTGACAAAACACAAAATACTAACAAAAAGGGACCGATCATTAATTTTCTTGCAAATTCCCTAAATTTCTTAACCATCAACAAAACTTAAGAAATTTACAGCATAGTTATAACTGCAAAAGGAAATGCAGTACAGCAAGAAAACCGCGAAAGAGGCCTGGTCTTGGGAAGACAACGCAACTGTTGCGAGAGAACGACCCCAATAAGTTTCATCTGGTAAAGACGGTATTCGAAGCGCGAAGACCTCTCAAGTCATTTTTTCTAGTACTCATTTTTCTCAACTAAGTGTAGACATCGTAACGTCGCGTAATCAAATGATATTTACATATAAATTTATTTAGCCGTAAGCTGAAAGCTCGTCTACATGCTCTTTATATTGGGTTCATATATTAGATTAAACAGGTGACCTCGACAGCCTGGTGAAAGCAGTAACTTTTAGTAAATTCTTCAGCTGGCGAACTTACATTTACGAAAAGCATCCCAGAGACTGAAGGTTTTTTTTAACGGTAAAACTGCTTAAACACAGTACAACTGAAGTGTTTCAATCTTAATATGTAGGTCATCTCGAATGTTTACAATTCAAAATGTTAAAGAAATGTGAGAGTACTTAATATTTAGAAATGTTACCACAGCACAACAGCCTTGTACTGTCTTATGCTTTTGATAAGCTAATAGCCTTGCAAAATCATTATTTCTTTGTGAAGCATCAACATCATCACTATTTTTACATTGGCTGGCGAACATAAGTGAATTCTATAATGCTATCGCCTTGGCGGCATGTCTTCTTTGATGAAAACAATAAGCGAATTTCTGTGGAAAGGGACGATCGGAAGCTGACAACCAACCACGGTCATTTGGGTGCCGAGCATTTTGACCTGAGTTTCTTAGACGCAATGAAAAACAATTTTCCAAAACTGTATTATGATATTCCAGCTTTTATACTTAAGAGTCGGGTGACATGTCGAAAAACTTTCCATTTTTGTCTGCAACTGACGGCACAACCACATTATATTGCAATATAACACGGGCAAACCACACAAACTCACTCAAGGCAATTCAAGTTAATGCGTAAAATCGCCCTTTAGCGATCTTCAAATCGACCCTGATGACAACTAAATGTTGATACAGTGATACACAGACTCGCTAGGGAGGAATTTATACTAGCTTTTCTTATAGAAATATTTTCTTTTATGTACTCTGGCGGTTGACTTTGGTTAAAGCCAGTAAGCAACGGCAGGAGTCATTGGCCTTGGTCGCCTATGAACTTCGTGCTAGAAGGGACTCGAGTGTATTAATCCAAAGAATCTTCTACGGATTCTACTAAACAGCCTCTAGTCTTGGGCATGTGGAGGTGCTTCGTTTCCCTGTTTATAAATATTAGGAATACATTTAAAATAAGAAATTAGAATGCAAGAATCCTGAATCAAATTAGAATAAAACAGGTAGAAAATGAATTCAAGAGATATCGACACAAAATTTCAGCCACTTGTGAATCATGATGCGGAGGAATGGGAAAAGAAAGATAGGAAGGGGGTAACGTGCATATTCATTCGGGAAGAGCAAGTGGATTTGGTAGAGAAGAAATAGGCATGGTCTTAACGGCCAATGCAGTAGTAAAGTACATTACTGATGGCAATATTTACATAAAAATGATGCACTATGAGTATTCTAGTTTGCTACGCACCAGCGAATAAACTCTCGAGAGAAATAAAGAAATGTGTAAAGCTACTTGAAATTATCCATGAGCGGAGTAGACGCAAACCTTGTCAAGTAAATTATCATTCAATAGTGGAGTGCTACAAGGGAATGTTCTTTCACTTTTACTGTGCACCCTTCTCATCAATTTATATTGAAAAACGTGATCGCAGAATGACTCCGAATATGCAAATGGTGCTGTTTTATTAGCCAGAAAAATATGCACGATTTTCAAAGCTTGCATAATAGAATGGATCACATACTAAATGAGTCTGAATTTTTCAAGGTCTCTTGAATTTGGTGAAAGACTGAAAAGAGCAAATCAACCAACGGGAAGGCTAAATATGGTTTGGTAATCAAATATACTGAAATTGCATACAAGAGTGACATTTTACATATGTCCAATACTATCTGTAATGTCGAATGGACGTGAATCAAGGTATGATAATGAAACTATGCCTAAAATTTTTTGTTGATTTGAGAAAAAGCTTCAAGAAGAATACTGGGAGTCAGATAGCAAGATGGAGTTAGAAATGATACCATAATATGTGGCATAATTTCGCAAAAGGCCTTCCTCGGCGTTGGAGG
>JANJGK010000025.1:36365273-36387773 GCA_039081455.1 Macrobrachium rosenbergii
TCAGCCTGTTTTTGAGTGCTTCCTCCCAGAGTTGAAATCTGGGTATATAATGACTAAAACTATAAAATTCAAGTTCGCCTGAATTTTGTTTTGGATGCAAGAATGCAGGCATTTTTGAATTTTTTTATATAAAAAAAAACACGCTTACTTATATGTTTGGAGAACCATTTATAGGGTCCATGTAAGAAATAGAATCAAAGTTAAATACGAAACCCGAAATATTTGTAACATATATTTATATTAAAATGTGGTCAAATATTACGATAAGCTCCTCCTTACATAATCTGTATACACAGCGGCAACTGCTGTGTCGGATGCGTTGTACAAACAAGCACCTAAATATATACCTACGTAAGCCCGACTAAAGATGAATAAAGAGGAATATTTTAATGTTTAAAAAGCACGCGGAGGTCATGTCACCATCACACATACTATGGAATTTCCACTCAGTTGCTGAAATACAAACTTCTTATTCTTTCTTGATTTAAGTTTCCTAAGACCACTAGGCAGCGACAAAACGGCGCCCCAGACCATATCCCACTCATGTTCTATATATCTCTGTCCTCGTTATGGTTTGTGGGAAAAAACTTTCTGAATCTTATATTGCTCTTTGATTTTGCTTATCACGAACGTATGGAAGCAATAACAGTCCTTTTTGAAAAAATACTATTCCAAAAACCTACACAAATTTTATAGTTATAAACATCAACTTCCTTAAACGGCTGTCTGAAAAATGACTAAGGACTTTTGTGCTCGTGGAAAAAGTGGCCATACTTTTGCATGGTGTAATAACCTGAATTCCTCCCTGAGGACGTCTTATTTCCTTACGTGAAAATATTTCCATCACTTCTGAATTGTTGTAAAACTAAGTCTTATATTTACACCCACCACATTTATACACATTTATATATGCTTCTTAAGTACTTCATACCTTCGAGTAAAAGGGAGAAGCAAAAGCCTCTGGAAACCAACAGACAGCTATGCACCACCAGTTTTACGATTACTTAACCGAGGGACGACCTCAGCTTTTAATATTAAGCCCAACGAGATAGCGGTACTCCACACGTGTAACGCATTAACATCAGGATATAACCTTTAATTCCCTCTTTAAGATAAGAAGCTTCCTTCCACTATGGATTTGCTCAGTAACGGCTGACAGGATAAAGAAGTCGAAGCCTCAAAGGTAGAGAGGAGTTAACTGCCAGCTTTGCGTTCTAGTTCTTTATGCTCTATATCTGTTCACCCACGACAGTTATAATGGTTGATTTTATCAAGACATTGAAGTCTCAAAAGTATAACAAGAAATAATGCCTTCACAAAACTGTTCCTTTTTTCATTTCTTAAACACTATTCAATTACTTGAATTAGACAAAGAAACCTAGGCCCCAAGAGTGACAGAGTAAGTGCAATGAGAATGAGAGCATCTCTATTTTCTTTTGCTAAAAGGACCACTGATTGTAACTAATTTGACTGAAATGATAGACTGGAACTTCAGAAAGAACGATGAGTAAAACGAAACTATACATGTTCGTATTGTGATTTGAAAAGTTACTTTAAATCGTTCGGTACAGAAAGCCACTTTCCATATGATTCCTACAGCAACGTCGTGAGGGTATATATATATATATATATATATATATATATATATATATATATATATATATATATATATATATATATATATATATATATATATATATACTTTTGTCTGTGTATGTGTTATATACATACACATACATATATATGTATATATATATATATATATATATATATATATATATATATATATATATATATTGTATATATATACATATACATATCACGAGTATGTTCACAACGGAAAGTACTTGGCAAAATAAATAAAAACATGGGTCGTTTTAAAGGTATTAAAAGTCAAATTGGTAATCATCAAGCTTCAAATGATTTTTAGAATAAGAAAATTCCTTTTTAAAAGAATCATAAAATATATTCCAGCATCATCATTATCATTCCATTAAAAATGAAGTAATTTAAAAAGCATGAATGCATTTCAAAGATCCTAAAAATAATGAAGTGCGGTTAAAAAAAAATTCGCTACTAACATTACAAGACGAGCAATATTTCATCACCAAACATACTCAAGTTGCAGACTGAAATAAAGGAGGACGAGAGTGGGTGGCTAAAAATCCGAAGCAAATACCATTTATCGTATTGGATACAACCCGGCAACTCTTATTGGGGTTTTTAATTGCATTCCGATGGCATTTGAAAATTAATTACATTACAAAGCGTTCCGGTTGCCGCTTTATGCTTTCGTTTTTTTTTCATCCAAGCTTAGAATACGGAAGGGGGATGCTGAACGACACTAGTAATCCAGCTTCGGCATTCGGATAACGCTACAATACGGAACAGGGAAAGCTTCGCTAGGGTTGAATTCTTTCATGAAGACACAACAAAGTAACTGTACATACATATAAAAATAAGTATCTTACTGATAATGTTAAAATACAAGCATGGAACCAAACAAAAATAATACTGCAACGAAACACAACAGAACACAAGAGACTTTGTCTTCTCGAAAAACTAAAGACCTCGATTGTTTGCAAAGACAGGTGGTGGTGGTGTTGGGGGAAGGGGGGGGGTTGATAATGTTAATAAACTGAGCGTCTTTACAAGAACATAATCTTCTTCTTTTACTACTTGAGAAAATCAGTTAGCGACTGGGGAAAACCCGTGCGAGTGTTCCAGTCCCATGGAAGTATGCGCAATCAAAATAATGAGTCAAGGAGAACACAAACAGAAAAGTTATAAATCAAATACTACGAGTTAAAGGTAAGTAATAACTTTTTATACAAGCAAGAAAAAGATAAATATTGAACAGATAAATACGAAAATGTGTGCTTGAGGTGTGGTACAGAAAACAGAGTATCTATATTCTAACAGAGAGAATGAAATCCATTACGCAACATATGAAAATAAGAATACCAAATAACAACGACAAAAGCAAGAACTCTAAAGCAATTGCACAGATCCTTGACAAGAGTATGAACAAATTTCAAATCGCAAAACTTTCTATAAAAACAACTTCAACAAAAAGTTACACAAGGACATATCAAATAAAGTAAAACTGAAGCTCCAACACACATCTGTCTTTTGATGGAATTTAGAAACAGATTTTCAAGTAAATATATGGAAATAAACGCAAGCTTTTCAATAATCCTAATTCTTACGGATGATATCATCCAGTCATAACACCACGGGAAAGAAGCTCCGACTGGGTCGCATTATCTGCCGTGGAAGAAAGCTGGAGGAGCAAACTTTATCCTATACTATAAATATTCCAGAAAAGAATCTTACTCTCCAGCAGGAAAGAATCGAGGGTCATCAGACTTTGATGGAGCTTGAATACAGTCGTCCTGTAAACAACTTCAGTTCTTACTTTTTGTTATGGTTCTTATATATACATATACATATATATATATATATATATATATATATATATATATATATATATATATATATATATATATATATATATATATATATATATATATATACCAACATTAGGTCGTGCCACCTGACAAAGGGTGACTTCCGAAAAAAAAAGACATAACAATGATGGGAGCTATGTTCATTTTTTACTGAAGCGTGGATGAGCCGTTATGTAGAAAATTCCACTACATTAGCCCCTTCATACACCTGCACAAAAGGCTCATCAGCAACATGTTGAATTCCTTGAAACATATTGTAGCATTCACCTGTACCTTACATGCACTCTCACGATTCCTGGATGTGAAAAGCTTTCCTTGCCCCTGCCTCTTCTGCTCTATCCATCATCCCGAATGCTTCAAAGTTTTCACCAATCTACCATCATTAATTCTTTCCATGTGACTGTACTGTCTCAAAATACCGAGTCATCCTTCCATTGAAGTTAACCCTTTCACTTTTCTTTTATTTCTATTTATATAACATGTACTATGTAAAAACTCAGCTCCCTTATACAGTGAAATAATCATTCCTCTCACACATCCCATCTGATGTTTCCTCACTGAGACATGAATCACCTATCCTAGTTAACCATGAGGTCACAATTCTGCTACCATACCACAGCATCTCATTTATAGCTCATTCAAATCCGAAAAGATAGCAATATTGTTTACAAAGTTCCTTGTATGGATTGTGATTTATTTTACTTAGGTCAGACCAGTAAAGAATTAAATACCAGATTAAAACAACACAAATATTCAGTAAGAACAGGTCAGAATAATAATGCTCTATTTTTCATCTAAGTGAAAAGTCCCACAGAATAAATTGGACACAAAGCAATGTAACAATACAAGGCAATGAAACTATTTCCAGGAACTTGTTGGAATCTGTTACGATTCAGTTGACCTGGGAGAAGAACCTAAATATAAACCAAGGATTATTTTCTTTTGACCCTGTAATAAAACATGTTCCAGAAGGATTTGAAAGACAGAATAAAGAGGATTACCAATAGATAGATTTCGATGTTAATCCGTTGACCGTTCTGTGACTCCCAACACTTTTGTGTTCCCTTAGGACTTACCCACCAAATATATACGCCCGTGTCTCTGTATATCTTTAGCTACTGTGACCAAGTCTTGGTAATAAGACAAGAGTACTTACCATCTCAATTCTTTCACTCTTCCTTTATGGTTTTAAAGTCCATCTAAAGAAGACTGTTAACCCCATGCCCTTTTCATGACCTAGCTGATACTGATATCCATTCAAAGTTGGGGTGATTATCAGGCTATAGTACTAGACTGAACAGCACACCTTACGAATGCGATTCCAGTGTTTGTCATTGATAGAGTGTACTGTGCAGCAAAGAATTTAAAAAGTTTTTGAAGAACAAAAGCTTTCCGAATTTTAAAGATGTAAGTTGTCTGATAATTTTTCTGCCAGATTACTTCTTTATATTTTTCTTACCTATAATAATGTTTTAATATGGACTGCTCTCTGCTAGTATATCTGCCTGGCTAGCAATATATTTAGAGAACCTGATACTTGTTGTGTGACTGAATGAATGACTGGATGAATATCTCTACATCTCACTGCTCACGGTGAGCGTACAACTTGCCTCAGCTGGGTTGAATGGGGTCTCATGGCCCTGTTCCCAAATATCGACCGTCACATGTATCAATGATAAGATTATGAATTTAAGGGGTCGCTTCATACTTTTGAACATATAATACACGCTAGGATAATGACAACAATACGACGTCACACTATATCAAAGACTACTAATGCGCAATGTGCTATCGTTGATAAAAGCAACCTTTCCTGACAGTTCATAATGCAAAACAAACTTTCTCATACATCATTACTCTCGCAGACGAAAATATATGCCTATTATGTTCATTAAATAATTTCAAGGTACGAGTTACATTTGTTTACAACGATATACTTGCAGAACACATGCATTATTTATGCGTTTAATTATGGCATGAATAACGGCGCGCTGCTTCCACGATTTTAGAGAAAGAATTCGAGCAAAGGTCGAGAGAGAGAAAGGGCTAGAAAGCTGTTAACAGTTTGTATGCGTGACATCAAAAGCTATAGAAATAGAACGTGTGTGTGTGTGTGTGTGTGTGTGTGTGTGTGTGTGTGTGTGTGTGTGTGTGTATGTGTGTGTATACTGTATATGTATATATATACATATATATATATATATATATATATATATATATATATATATATATATATATATACATACATATATGATATATGGAGAGAGAGAGAGAGAGAGAGAGAGAGAGAGAGAGAGAGAGAGAGAGAGAGAGAGAGAGCTGCTTTAATGTGTTTTTAATAACCATGGTACGAGCACAGAGGGAATTAAAATAACATAACTTTGATGACATTTCAATACAAATAAAGAATAATATAGTACAATATTCCCAGCAAAGCAGCATTTACGGAATTCTAAAACAACGCAGTACATTAATATACATAATACAAATGTTTATTGCGAACATACACTTCAGGGCACACGCATATACTTCTTAGCTTCTCACGAGAGAGACTTGCAACGTATGAACGCACTCCAGAGGAAATGCCTAAGGCTTTGCCAAGAGAAGAGGGTGGGGGTGGGGAGAATTTAATATACAGAATGACCACCATCTGCAGCACAACTGACTTCATTAATATGCATTTGCAGTTTGGCCCTTTCCTTTTTCGAATAAGGGGAGGGTGAGTCAGCGCTGTAACGGGTTAGGAAAAAACCGAAACGTTTATTGCAACGTTAGCCTACTACACGCACATCAAGGACAGTGATGCTCAATGGAGCCATTTCGTCTATGAAAAAGCAAAATTCGTTACGAAGTTAGCCTTCTGTACGAACACTATGTGCAGTTGTGCTCCGCTGGGCCATAATAAAAATTTATTGATAATGAAATGTGAATTTGGACTACAATAAACTCCTCTACGTAATAAAGGCAAATAAAGGTAAAAGTTCACCATGGCATAATGAGAATTTAAAGTAAATTCATCTGTGTATCCAAGTTATACGAAACTTATATCGTTATATGAAAATTCAGATTTATTCAGTCCAAGCCAAGTAACATAAAAATTAGACCAAAAAACCCACTAATGACGATAAATAAAATCCAAAACAGATCCATCTACCATATGTAACAAATTCAAATGAAGGCAGAATTTCATTGATATCAAAACGAGAATTTAATATACATCAGTCTACGCAAAAAGGGCAAATAAAAGCAAAAAATCACCAATAATTAAATGAGAAACGAAAATAAATTGGTATATGTAACGGAAGCATATAACAGCAAACTTCTATTATTGACGATCTGAGAGCTCAAAAATAAAGCAGTCTTCGTAATGAGAGTAAATAACGGTAAAAATTCGTTAACGATAAAATGGCAATCCGAAATGAAAATGATAAATAAATTTCCCTGCGTAACGAAAGAAGTTAAGCGTGCAATTACCAAATTTTGCATCACGTCCCAGTTAAAGCATTATCATTTGAAAAATGTAAAGGGAAGGAAGAACAACATAACTAGTAAATCAAAATAATAACAAAGCTCGAACAGTAAGCCATTTGCCTGTGCTCAGTTGCTGACAAAATTACAGAATACAAAAACTGCCCTAGTCCGTCCATAATGGCAATTAACACATACAGAGCGCCACTGAACACAGGAATCTGATAATTTAGGTCTGTGCTTGCAAACCTCCCAATAGCAATTTTCCACTTTCCAAGAAAATATTGAAATAAAAAGTAAGTTTTTAACCATGAAAAAGGCAACGCTGACACACTCCTCTATGGCTTGAATTCCGGCTCATACAGCACGCTTACACTACACACCCCACGGGAACCACCAGCAGTTTTTAAGGAACCTTTTAATTTATACAGTTTTAGAGTCTCGTAATGGGTAACGTAACCATTACCAGTGTTACGTAATGCTACAGTAAGATTAAACAAAATACACAGCCACTGTTGATTATTATTATTATTATTATTATTATTATTATTATTATTAACTTTGACTAAGGTTTATTAATGACCATCCCAAAATTGTAGAGCTATCAGTATGAAATGTCTTTAACTGCAGATCTTAACAACCAACATCCTCATACTGGAAGCATTCAATAAATGTTACCTAATAGCATAAAAATCTGTATATTTCATTTCACCGAATCATCCCTAAATAGACAAATAGACATTGCGAACCTGGTGCCGTTATCTCTAAAGGAGTGACACAAAAACGAATACATCGCTTTTGGGATGGAAGAAGGAGTGAGGACTGAATGAGGAGGAGGAGGAGAAAGGAAGGAGTAGGAAGGACATTCCCTCTTAAGGAAACTTGGTATTATTCGACACATGCGAACGGCTTTCTAATGACCCCCAGCAGCACGCCCTCGCCCGCTAAACTTTGTTGCCAACCCTCTACAACTTGCGAATTCATGCTAATTAAACAGCACGACGAAGCCCCGACTGCTGGAATTTTAATGAAGTCCCTCGCTATTCCCGCAAGCCATGACATAAGGAAGGGGAAAAATAGAAAACAAAAAAACTGAATCCCTTGGAAAAAAAATTTAATGCATCGACAGTTTTGGAGGGAAGGGAGGGAGGGAGGAAGGGAGAGAGGGAAGGAAAAAGGGAGGGAGGGACCGTGCAGGTGAAGCTTCCAGACAATCAGCATTTCCATCCAGATACGAGGATAATTTCATAGCAAATGAGGCGCCAAATCGTCCATTTTTCTAAAGGTGTTTCAATCAAACGAGGCTCCCAATAACCAATCAAAAGCAGGTCCATTTTCCCCTCGGCCTACTCTCTGGCAGTGACTGTCACAGGGGATTATTTTCAGTCGTTTGAATCTTAATCGGTGTTTTTAACTTTTCGAATTGTGCTTCCATTACGAGAGGGGAAGCGAGGGGAGCAGAGCTCCGAAGACCCCGCAGGTGTTGTGTATTGAATAAACTATTTTATGCAACATGTCGCGTTTTCGTCTCTCGAATTGGACAACGACGATGAGTAGCGCCAACGAGGACTGAGTTGCAGTGATGTTTCTGTCCGAGGTCTTCCAGCAAAATCAAACGAATTCAAAGGTCCGTGTCATTATTAACGTCCACATGAAGCTCTGTCATTCTGACTGACAATTAGTCGATGGAACAATGAGACCTCTGTCGACGGTGCGCGAATTCTTGCCAATTAGAGACGTTTTTCCGTTCTTTTATTCATGTTTAACCATTTCACCTTTGCTACCTCTTAAACATAACGTTCAGTTGCCTCTACGAAGAGAAAACTGGCAATGAATAAAGATGTAGATAACTTATGGATATTTTTCTCCCGTGTAACGCAAGGGCATGGGGGAATTTGCATAATTGCAGCGGCACAAAAACAAAAGTCGTTTACCACACTTCCTATTTAACCCTAATATCAATGAAATGGACCTACACTTTTCACGCGTATCTTTCAGATTCATTAACGATCTGAGCTTTAAAAACCGCCTCCTCCATCCCCTCCCACCCGCTCTACTTACCTCATCAATGCCCCGCCCCACACTTCCTGACTTTTTCTTGATGCCTCGAATCCTTTCTCCCGAATGCGTTTCAACGAGACTAATCAATGCTCTGGGAGGTGCATGACACACACTCAAGCCGGTGAACACCATTGCCCAGACAGCATTTCAACTTATTCCTTGTCGCTTTGTCATTTTCTTCAGTTTCACTGACAATGCGATCTTTCAAAATCTAATCCTCAACAGGCAAGTTCAAATTGTAGCGGATCCAAGTTACGGAAAATCTAATTTTAATGGCGATGTATAATATCATTCGAATGTCAGAGTTTGTCTTACATTTCATTTTACATAAATATTACAGATCATGGTATTATTTTCTTGCAGCTGAAAAGCGCTCGGATGAACAATTCATTCAGTTTCTCTTTATTCCACAAGAAGCATTTTTCAAGTTGATCTCGGGATACAGATTTCTGATAAATCAATCATATTAGCAGTTCAGTCAACAACAACGATCATTCACTCCCACCCAAAGAATCCACACACAGGAGAAGGTTCCGTGCAATTCTTACGCTCCTTTTCGAATTCTCTCTGAATTCTCATTCCAGCAGACTTCAGCTCCCAGGAATGTATATGATTTTTTAAAGTTCCCTTTATTAAGCTACTTCAATGTTCTCTGAATGAGGTTATTTTGCCCATCTCGGCACCACTCCCTCCAAAGCCCTCAGTCCGGATAAACCATAGGTTGAGAGCGGCCCCTCCCCTGTAACTAGAAACCGAATGTACTTGAAACTTACAGCCGTTATGAGAGGCAATGGGTTGCCTGAGATTTTTGTAAAATGTGTCAATGAGCCACTCTTTGTCGCACTTTAACTCACTTCATACTAAATTTACTTCTAGCTTTTCTTTAAGCTTTCTTTGTTAATTGCATTCAGACATTTCTATCGGCAGGCAACGGTCTCGAGAGTAGTCTTCTATCTGCCTTTCCTTTCCTCTCCTCTTTAACAACTATCCAATATAAAATTACTCCCCCTATTAGCGATTAATAAAGCAGTGTGTTTCTGAGAACATGAAGGTTATTCATCCTCTACGATTAGAGAATCTGAGACGAGGCTTACTGTCCTTCATTTCTTTCCCTCACATCCCTTGCTCATCTAATGTGATTCAAGCGAGTGTGTGTTTGTGAGTACATTTGTTGGAAGAGAATCGCAAAGTATGCAGACCCTCCTCCTGGCTCCCAGCCATATAAAAGCAGGAATGACTTGCTAACAAGAGCAATAACACGAGCCGGCAAGTACGGGCACAGAACCACCAGCCCACCCACGCATAGCGAAAGCCTCCCAGATGACATCAAGATATTCACACCACCACGCGACCTTGCTACCAGTCCGATGTACGGGAGAGGGACAAACACATTTTTTGAGAAATAAAAATTATCTTACAAGTTATCGATTTGAAATCAGCACCTCAAGATTGCCTTATAAATTGTATGTTGACTTTTTTCCAAGCTTAAAATTACTTTTTAGTTATTGATTAGCGGCTAAGAAGTACAGCTGTTACAGTATAAGTTAGTTACGTGACTGGATAGCATTTTTATCCAATGGGACAGCTGTTCCCAGGCTCATTTCTCTCGTAAAGAAATGTACATAATAAACCTTTATTCAAAAGTAAGGAAAATCCCTCCAAGTTTTTAATTTTTTTTATAATGAATGGATTAAAATATAACAAAGCATCCAATATAAATTTATATCTATGTATACTCATTTAAAGCAAATCAATTTAATAATTTGAAATAAAACAAATTACGTATTCTACATTCTTCCAGGATATTTTCAATTTACACAAGTAAGGACCCAAGGTTGAGTTACTAGTGGCTGTACTGTACCACATTGCTGTTTTTGTTGTACGCGTCCTTGAACAAGGAAACTATCAGATGGATTCAGTAGAATGCCACGTCCAAAACTGGCTCAGAATTTTGGGAAATGTATAATAAATCCTGTGTATGCAATCTACTCGCCACAGAATGAGGATATGGGTAAGAGGTTGTTACTATGATTATTTAGCCATTTCCTTTACTTACGGCTTCAGATCAAAATTCATCAAATTAGTGGACAACTTACAGTCAATGATTAAGAAAGAGTCTTTGAAAAATAATGAACAAAGGTTTGAAATTTGCCAGGCATCAAATACGTCCTTAGTAAGCGAAAAATCACCTCCAAATAAAGTCGATACCGCCACTGCATGACAAATTTCAGTGAATTTGTTACACTATCATGTGAGAGATAGATTCATTTACTTCAAAGACTCCGAATCCATCGAACCTCCAATGTATTTTCAGAATAACTTCCCAGATTTTTTTTCATTAACTGCTCCTTCTATTATTCATTTATCAGAGGCATGAAATACTTGACAGAGAAAATAATAATTATTATTAATGGTAAATTTTTCCTCCATTTCCAAATGTAAAAAAATCCAAATGAATGGCAAAAGATATTGCCGTTGTATGAGAATCGAATTGCAAGTGGAAATATATGTATATATGTATGTACGTGTTTATATATATACATACATGAAATTTTTATCACACCGATATGAAATTTTTATCACACCGTGATTTATATATAATAAAGCTACAAATGTAGCTTAATATCCAATTTACGCTACTTCAAGAGTATCCCTGATGAGGAATTATCACCGAACGGGAATTTTTAAAGTGATAATTGGATCGGTACCGCCGGTTCTTGATCCCTCGACACAGGACCTTCCAACGACTCCATTCGACGGTCAAACCATTAATGCCGAAGCGAAGTACAATTTCCCCGCTCTCGACGGGTAAATAAGTATGGCAGATTCGGCATTAAGAATTTTCTCAAGATCCCCAGAGCAAAATGCAATTTTTGTAAGAATAGGTTCAGGATGAAAAGTATCAGGGAGAGTGACATCCTCAGCTGATTGCTTAGCTTCAAAAGCTTGATGAAGCAGTTCAGCCTTTTCCTTAGGGCCAGTAACCAATCTACAACCATCTGTTAGCTGTGGTGGAATGGAAAACGAGCCTAACCCAAAGATAGATGATGCCAATTTGGTTCACCACAGGCGAGGCCGAGTAATTCCTTGAAGCTTCCTCTGTAGGGAATTATTGTAATTGCTCTCAGCTATATGGTTATCACAGCATGGTGACACTCAACAAAAATGGGGTACTTTTCAAGTGAATGATTTAGTCTCCATATGAAGAATCTGGTCTGTTTTGTCATGATAAGCTCGTCTGCATACATAATCAAATCATGGCTGGTCATTTGTCCCGAATTTGATGACCTGTCTAGGGACATACCTTACTAAAGTAGCCATTAGCATTTCATTTAACTTCTTGGGATCTGGATCTGATACAGCATCTGAAATACTATTGTCAGACAAACTTCAATAATGTGATGCCATTTCGCTATTAATTTCAGCCAGGCTATTTTTCCCATTGTGACATTAGAAACATACTGATTGACAGATATGTCAGTCTCAGCGACACAACGGTCGGAAGTGCCTTTATACTCATACCTGGGACTTCACGATAGCTGTAACATCTATGACTATGAGGTCGTGATGAACCGCAGTGGTTCTACAGGTTAATAAAAAAACCACCACAAGTAGAACGGGACTAGAATGACCAGCAGGATCAGAGATAAACTACAGAATCGAGTGTAAAACAAAACCACAAAAGTTACCTTAACCCTAATTCATTATGTATAGTAATTTACAATATATACAAGTGAGTCCAGGTTTAGCATAAATAACCAACTGAATAAATGTTAACATTCATGAAGTACATGATAAAACAGCAGCAGTCAAAATCAATGAACAAGTCCTAAAGACCACACTAATGACTTAATCACAATTAAAATACTAATGCAAAAAGCATTTCAAAATACAGGTACCAGATCCATACACTTCTCGACACCATTAACAATAAGAAAATATCTCAAAAATACATATCTCAATTACCAGGGCCATACACTGCTCGACACCACACTAATAGTGCAATATACACTAATAGTGCAATAACAAAATATAATATAAACAGACAGTAAGAACAATCATGGGGAAGCATAAATCAGTGAACAGGCATCGCCATCAAATGAACAGCTAGCATAAACAATCACAAACAATAAAGCAGCAACATAAAAGTATACAAATTACTCCAGGTAGCACAGATAAACACAGTCGCCGTAGAGATAACAACTGTACCAGCTGTTAAAAAGGATGAATCTAATCAGACGAACTCTGAAGACATCGAAACAACAGCTATCAACTGTTACCTGGAACTCAGCCACCAACACAGATGAATCACGGAGAATCGTCGAGATAACATGTCTGTTGTCGAACTGGAACCAATCTGCTCCACAGATGACTATGGTTTAGCCATCTAACCATCCTTCAACTGCTAAGGCCAACAGGTAACAAATACCTGGTGTTCAAACAAAGTCTCTATGGTATAGTTGCCGAGAACCTGACTCGCTGCTATTCCCAACCTGACTCGCCGCCAAACTAAACCCGACTGACTGTCTAAAACAAGGCGACAGACGTCAACTCATCACACCATAAACAAGCACAGGCGGACAGGTAAAACAAGGGAACAATCAAAATACGATTGTTCCACTAAAACCACTGCAAAACCCAATAGGTTTAATCTATTACATTAGCTGGCCAGAATCGGAGGGTACACATAACTCAACACCAGATCGGTCATGTTGGTCTGCGGAATATGAACTAAGCCACTTGCTGTGCTTTACATTATTCTCCACATATAACGAATGAAGCTTTTGAATCCTGTAAGTCAGCCATAATAACCCTCTCAAAGAGACAGTCATATATAGAATCATCAATATTTTTATTGCGGTAAGCAGCAAATATGCAGACTTTGTAGAACTTACTGAAAATCTTCAATCAAAGAACTTCATGGCAACTGCACTCCACGTTTTTCTGACGATAAATAGGTCATCCAGACTTAGTGTATACAGCCATACCTTGCACATGTGGGATGTAACGAAGATAAATAAAGTTAGGGTCATTAAATCTTGGCATTAAAACTCAACCTTTGACTTGTTACTACTTACAAGTCTCTCAGATAAAACCACCAAACTGTAATTACAGCCACACCTCTGGTGATCAAGAAAATTTGACGTTAAGCTTCGAATATTTGAGTAAGGTACTCTGCAAGTTTTCTTACGACAGTGATAGCAGGTCCAGGGTTCAGGCCAATGTCTCCCAAAAGAATTAAAATTAACAATGTAAATATTTTTTTTCTTTCACTAAAAATATCCAATCTACAATATACATTATTCTTAGGCTACAATATTGTGTTTATGAACACCTCCATGTACCAATATTCTAGAAATTTTCATCCACAGCACTTAATAATCAACTAAAATAGCTCTTATTTATAATTGTACAAATTGTTCAGCGTACAATAATTACATTTATAACAGTAGTCTTTAATTTGCATCACATAAGATAATCAGTATCCATCTTAAATAATATTCGGACTAACCGACCTAGTGATAAAGGGAATGGTACCGTACACAACTGAGCCAGTATTTTTCTAAAAAACATATTCCATATATTTCCTTCAGAAAATCTTACAAAAGTTCCTTTTATGTGTACTGCGCAAAACTCATCTATCATAATTAAGTTTACTCTTAAGATATATAATCAAATCAGACAACGGCATCTTTTTCACTTTACCCACCCACACTGCATGTAAGTAAGTAACCTGTCAATAAAACTAGTGCACTGTTTTCATCTACTGTAGTTTCGATTTACAGTTGAAACTAAACATTAAAATCTTCATAAAGTTATCAGGATTCAAAACACAAATCTCAAACAACACCTTTGAAAATATAACAAAATTGGCCTAATGTGATTACAAAAATAAAAAATATGCAATATAAATTCTGTTTCAATGCAGTTATCACATAAATGTGTTCCCTCTCCAAAGTACTTACAAAAGGAACACTGATGCGTTTCCAAATCAATACCAGTCAAGTAGCGGGTAATCACTCTCAATCCTTGGTTTTGAAGACAGTTTGAGATAATAAGATGATGCCTTACATGTAACATACGGGAAATTTTTTTGCCCATACATCTTCCTTATTACCTCAATGGCAATCGAATAGAACGCCGGTGTCACATAAGACAATTTACATCACTTACATCTCTTAACAACAACAAATAACTAAATCTAAGTTTACAATAACAAACACTCAAACCAATTCCATTTAAAACATATTTTAATACCGTGCAGCTGAAGACAGCTTGAGTTTTATAGTACACATCAAATATTCCCAATCCCCCTTCACTTCTCCGTAAACATAGCGTAACCCTTTTTGTTGGATTGTACATCCCCTTCCAAATGCACCGAAAGATACATGCATTAATCTTACAGATATATTTCTTTATTGGGGGTAACGTATGGGCTATATACCATACTTTTGATAAAATCAGAGAATTTACAATTACACTCTTTTGGGAGATTGACAGTTTCCTCATACTCGGCATATGAGGCAGTTTCAACCTTATTCGCAATAACAGACGAGTTTTCATCGTACATCAAATCAAAGTTATTATAAAAGATAATATCAAACATAAACATACTATGAACAACCCGTATCCAACCCAAGGGCCAGTCCTGCCTGTTAATCCAGTTACCCAGACCCATGATCGTAGTTTTATCCTGGTTAAGTCTCGCACATGTGGCGACCTCAAAGCCTTGAATTAATTGGGCACAAGCTGTAACCGAATTGGGTGTTGACACAAATATACGTAAGAATCATCAGCAAACCATTGTACTTTCATGAATGACTGATTTGGAAGATTAATACCTATTATATCGTTACTTTCTTGAATTGCCCTGTAAAAAGGTTCTTGAAAAACACAGAACAGCAACATGGACATGGGGCAGCCTTGCCTCACCGACCTCTTGACAGGAAAAGGACTGCTTATAAAGCCATTAATGCTTAAATAACTTTTACACTGTAAATATAAAGTTTTTACTGAACTAATAAATTTTGCCGGAATACCAAATTTAGCTAATACCTCATATGCAAAACCAATATGCACTATCAAAAGCTTTCGACCAATCGAGGCTCAAGATGGCAGCATCTATTTTATTTTCATTAAAATAAAACATGACGTCTCTTATGGTACTATTACACTGAACAATAGATTTCCCTTTGACTGCACAATATTGCTCAGGAGAAATTATATCGTCTTAGTCTCAAATCCGTTTTTTAAAACCTTAGCAAAAATCTTATAATCAGTATTTAACAACGTTATAGGCTCCAATCTTCTGCTAGTGCAAGGTCACCTTTTTTATAATTTGACAACACCAACATACTGACTCTTGGACATTCGCTTTACAACACATATATAATTTAAAACAGTGATAAAATCCAGTTTTATAATGTTCCAAAATTTCTTGTAAAATACAATAGGTTGACCATCGTGCCCCGGAGTTTTCCCATTACACATTCTTTTCATAGCATACCACACCTCCTCTGACATAATCTCAGTAGACAAAGGCTATAGGTTTTGACCATTCAGCACTGGCCGACGACACTTGTTCAGAAAAAAGGCCATATGCTGTCGGTTTCCTTCGACCAAACAAAACATGTTCTCAAAATATTCCTTAATTCGTACAGAAATCGCATTCGTCCCCTCAACAGTCGTGCCATCTTCCGTTTTAAGTTTAGTAAAACAATGACTTATTCTTTAAGTTCTCTCTTTGCCAAGCAAATAGGAAGAAACTCGTTCACCTTTCAACATCTCATCAGTTTTTATCCTAACCTTCACACCTTCTAAAAACTAATTCTGTATATCACAAATTCTCTTTTTCAATATTTGCATCATGTCGTACTTTCCCCCAGTTCTGTAATGGATATCATTTAATTGTTGTAACCTCCAATGTAATAGGTTCAGTAACCCATATTTTTCTTGTGAAGTCTTCTTGGATAATTTAACAAAAAAATCTTCACAGCTAAGCTTTGCCCAATCCCACCATTCCAACATATCAGGGAACTTACATTTATAAGATTTTACCCGTTTCCACAAGTTTTGAGATTGCTCTTCTATACTATCCGAGTCCAAAATTTTTACAGTCAGTTTCCAGTAATCAGTTGATGTTTTTAAATCAATAACCTTTACACTTAAGAGGACCATATTGTGACTTGAGACACCGATGACCAAATCATCAACCATATCAAAAGGTGCTTATCTTACGGAAACATATAAGTATACACTACTCAGGTTAATAACTTACAGTCTTACATTCACCAATACCAATAGATTTGTCCTCATACTCCTGCACTACCATTTCAAACTGCATATGATCAGCGAATTTTATAATCACCCTGTTGTTGAGCATTAGCTGAAAGCCGGAAATGTCTTCTTCTTTTACCCCTAGATGGACAAAAATGAAAGGACGGCAAAAACACCAGAAAGAGGGAGCAGCTCAGGACATGTTCGCTCTGCTCCGAAGCTCTAGCGAGTCCTACAATATAAAATTAGAAGAAAACTAACAAATAGACTCATACCAATAGCAACCTTAGCTATGACTTTTAATTCTCAGCCATCAGGCTTTGTTTCATCAACCCTATTCTGCAAAACATTCCATTTAGAATACAAAACGTCATTTCAGTATCTCTGAAGTAATTCCATTATAACCAGGTGTTTTACATCTCGCAAGCTTCTTTATTACTGACTCCACTGCAAAACTGTGAATTCATCTCTACGCATTCTGGTCTTCATACCTCTAACTCGTAACCTAACATAAATTATCTGACCAGCACTGTTTTTCTTCTGATGATGATGTTATCACTGACCCACACCTTCTTTCCACCAATAGCTATTTCAGTAGTAATTTGTGGCTATGTGGGCTTTCCTAGCACCAGTGCCAATCACTGAACACGTGACATTATCAACATCATCAGCCTATTTGTCCAAAAATTCGCTCTTATCTCTTCTTGACTTTAATCTAGGTTCACCACCTAGTCTTGAGTGCTTAGTATGCTCTTTTCTGTTCTCCTCATTTTCTCCCTGGCAATGTTTACGAGTAGCCTACCCTTTGCTTTGTCTGTTCCTTATTGTATACCAGGTTTCATCAGATATCCAAGAATTCTATCTTGTTACCCCATATCCCAGTCCTTCTTTTCCCGCACAATGATTATATACTGTACAGTTCTTCATGTCAAACCAGTCCTCCTAGTTTCCCTACTCATCCTCAGACGTGGGTTCTATGACTGAGTATCACTTCTGGTATGCAGTTGCAAAAGGCTCTTGATGTTCATCTTCAAGAAGCTTTTCTGTATTAGAATTACATACTGTGTTAAATTCAATGCCGTTCTATTAATTGCTGATTCTATTAATTTCAGTTTCAAAATGGTAATGATAAGGTGGTGATCACTGCCGACATCTGCTCCTCTGTACTCCTAAAATTCCTGTGTTCTTTTTCTCTCCCAATTGATAGCTATGTGATCTGTTTAGTTTCTATGATTACATCTGGAGACCTCCAAGTATGTATGTCCTGCTGTTGGAAATGAGTACCTCTGATTACAAATTAGTTGCAGCCAAAAACTAATAAACTGCATCCCATTTTCGTTTGCAGTCTTTCCCAGGCCTTCCTTACTAATTACATCCACCAACAACAGTTATCGTATCTCTTTCCGCGTTACATCTGACATTCTGTAGCTTCGTGTAAATTTTTTTTTTTTTTTTTTTTTTGAGAGTTTATTTTTTGGTGCAAAGAATAAAATATTACTCATATTGCACCGTTCCGATATAAATCTTGCCAGTAGCAACCTACAGCTCACTGCTCTTCAATCAGTCAATGCCTTTTCTGCATTAGGCGTAAAGATCAAGCTTGCTCCTTCCCTATCAATTCCATCTCTTTTTCCTAAATAAATACGTATATTATTAGCACGTTCCAGTGTGTCCACTTCCTTTGCATTGTGATACACAAGCAACTATCCAGTCCATATCTCTTAAATTCATCTTTTGCGTACTCTGCTCTTTCCAATTTGATTCAGGTCTCTTACATTCATATTTCCTATTTTCAATTTAGACTTGATAATTACAAACCGTGAGACTCTTAGCACTCCCACATGTCGGGGACTAGGGATAATTTCTAACTTGTGCATACATATGTATTTATGTATGTATATATATATATATATATGTGTGTGTGTGTGTGTGTGCACGCGCGCGTACAACTTCCCCTGATAACCAGAATACGATTTAAATATACTGCAGAAATAAAAAACACGGCTAAAAATATTTTTGCAAAATTTGTAGCACCCTAAGTGATAATGAAGCTACAGAGTTTAAATGGTAATCTTCTGAGAAATGACTATAAAAATGATTTCAGTATTGATGACAATTGCAGCGAGAATCATTTGAGAACTCTGAAAAGTTACGGAGTCAATCAGAGAGCTAACAATAGAAAGGTAACATCGGGTGGAAAAGAGAGAGAGAGAGAGAGAGAGAGAGAGAGAGAGAGGAGAGAGAGAGAGAGAGATGAGAGAGAGAGAGAGAGAGAGAGAGAGAGAGTGGAAATACTTCTCTTTTCTTTCTAAGGGATGCTGTAATCAGTTGGTTCTTGGGAGGGGAGATAATCTCTGAGATCAGGTGATATTGATTCTCAGTCTGATGTCTTGACAGCTTCCAGGGATCTCAAGACCTCTCCAAGAAATCCTTTCTTCTTCTTCTTCTTCTTCTTTTTCTTCTTCTTCTTCTTAAATTCTATTTATATTACAACCCATTTCTTTTAAACTCCTTCAAATACCTCTTGGATGAGTCTTTTAAGTTTCTTTCAAAAATTGTCTGTCAGTCTTCACATTTCAAAACTCCAGTTGTTAACTTACGGATACACTCACTCGGGTGATGATAATAATAACTGTAGAATCAGAAGTATTGTTCATGATAATTATTATATTTTCTTTATATGCGATACATATTTAGATAACATATCAAAATAATAAATCAGTATGAAATTCAACAGTCGAGCATTTCAAAGATCGTTCATTACTAAATACATCAAACAGACATACATAAATGCCTACGTAAATGTTTTCTTCATTTTCAAATGCCAGCATTGCTTCTTTTTCTACAGAACTGCTCATTCCTCTTGCATTCAGCACGATCTACAGACAAAATACCTTTAAGTTTCAAGTTCATCGGTTCAACTACCACAACTTGTTAAAATCCCATTTCTAACCATTAGCTATTGTACCACTAGTTTGTAATATTAAAATCAATAAATCAATCAGTAAGCTATTCATTACAAACAGTCATACCACTGAATAAGACCGAAACCTATTCATAAACCATGCCAGAACACATGGGCTATTCAGCGCGTGACTAAACGGCCATTCATCATGAATTAAACACGTCCGGCACGAACAGGACATAAACCAACCCGTGATGAATATCCAAATTTTCCCTAATCACTTGAAGCTGCCAATTCTCGCCTATCATCCTCAGATGTAATTCATAGGCAGAAGCTCCTATAAAATTAATGAAATATCAGTCATTCCCTATTTATTTGGGATGAAGGCAGAGGCTTAATATGAAGCACATTGTATGTACTAATTATGAGCAATTAAGAGAAGCGTGAATGACGTTTCATTGACACATAATACTCAATTCATCAAGAGCAACATTGAACAACCATGAAGGACCATCATAATGGAAAATCATAGTTAGACAATATCTCGCATAACCAAAATCACCTGAACAGGCAAGTAATAACTCCGCTGAGGGCCCTTATAAGACGAGTATAACCCGTCAACGTTATTTCAATCATTCTATGAATTCGGCCACCTGTAAGATATGAGTGGTGGCACGAAGGTATCTCATACACAAGGGAAAGACGAAGACGAAAGCAGTGAAAGACTGAAAAGAAAAGAAAGCCAGGAGGATGGCTTAGAGAAAGACAATGGAAGGAAGAGGATGAAGTGGAGGAAGAGCTCTGTATCTCCATAATTTGCAATTTCAGACTTTTCAAATATCCATTCATGTATAAATATTTTTTAAGACTGCCTCTGCTATTTTTCCCTTTACCTCAGCGGCGTATCTCCGGAGTCTGAGATTACTTTACCTTAATGACTCTCAGGGATATATGAGTCTTAATTCTATGACCATTTTTCTTGATCTCAGGTACGGCGGATATTTCCACATTTTTACCTCTTTTTGTTGGGGGGGGGGGGCGGTTAAAGGGGAAGAGAAAAATGGAAGATGATTCAGCCACTTCACTCCTGGGGCTGTTTGGGGGTTTGGAAAGGGATTTTCATTCATTCCAAATTCTTCAGACAGGAGGTCCCTCGCGAGATAATAATAATAATAATAATAATAATAATAATAATAATAATAATAATAATAATAATAATAATAAGAGCAGAATGATGAAGAATATGAAAAGGAGAAGAGGAAGAAAGAGATGAAAATAAGAACACCTTTTCCTCGCAGAATAGATTACAAGTTTGGGTAATAGTTTCTTCGAAGTTCGTTTAATGTTATTCTTTATCATTTCCATAGAAGAGGTTTACAAACTTCCCTAAGTACACAAGTTTTGGGCTACAACTTTCGTTGCTTTTCCGAGATTGAGGGAAAATGGTATACATAAAAAGACGAGGAAAATTAAAAAATAAAAAGGCTGACTAGAAATATATTGGACATTATTCCGGAAGATTTCCCATGTGTAAAAAAAATACTTTATGAAAGGCAAATGAAAAATGTGATATAAAAAATAAATTCGCATATACGTACATATATTATGAACACGAGGAACCCACACAACATAAAGACATAAACACACACGCGCATAAATTCTCACGGTTAGCTGCATTAATGCCATATTTCATGAGAATATTTTATGTTACTGAAACTTATAAGAAATTACACAATAAATGAAGAGACAAAAGAAGGTAAGTTTTTGAAGCCGCACTGTATCCAAAACTTGCATGGAAGCTGCATTACAACCTAAATTCACATGGAAGCTTCACCGTAACCAAAGCGTTTATGGATTGATATATCTAGATGACAGCTTAACGTACCAAAAATTCGTAATGGGATTTGTAATAAACAGAATTTCCATATGGTAATAGAATGTTTTTATGGAAGATACATTATAAAAAAAATTTTATAGTCGGTTATTTATAAGAGAAGTATTTACCGAAACTGCATTACAACTAACCTTTAATTCAGGCTGCCCTATACCGCAACACTTACGAAGCTAAATTGTGCCCGAAACTTTTTTTGGTGGTTTCATCTCACGTGTAACGTCATGTGAGTGGTATTAGCCTTTAATCAAAACTATAACGGAAGTTAATTCATAGGAGAAAAGTTTTTATGCCTTTCAAATCACTGCAGTTGTCTCTGAGTTTCTCATAACTTGAATGACATTCGCCATTTCCGAGGAAACGTTCATTTTTTCAAAGGATATTGGTCGAGTATTAACGACCACCCTCGTGCTCTCGTTCCATTTAAT
>JANJGK010000025.1:36391267-36403767 GCA_039081455.1 Macrobrachium rosenbergii
TCATAGCAAATACTTGTAGTAATTCGGTCCTTTTATGTCCACTCAGAAAAATCATTCGGTTATTTTGTTTAGCTGTGATGTTGGAGGCCATTCGCCGAGCTCCAGTATTGAAGTCCATTCACCGAACTTTCTCGTTTTGTATTTTGAACCCTTCCAGTGGAGGGAGAGAGATGGATCGATCTGATACGGCCCTCCCGCTCCTCTCATTTCATTTCGTTTGCTTGTTTGTCAGTTTGTGCTTTGTATTTGTGGCATTTTAACACTTATGCGTATTGATTCGTTGAGGCTGGTGTGTTGGGATGGTCGAATCTATATTGATGAAGTGAATGAAACTGTGAAAAGCATTATGACGAGCATTTCGATTAGACTTTTTTGTTCTTGTTTCGAAAATATAGAAATCAATTTTCACGGTAATAGATATATATATATTTTTTTTCATTACAGGTAAGAACACGAAAAGTGGAACAAGGATTTTCGAAAGGTAAGGCGTTTAAGTGAAGAAGCTTTTGTGCTTATGCTGTGAAAACTCTCAGATTTAAAGAAAACACCAAAAGAAGTCATTTATGCATTCTTTGTGCTTTTCCTATTTTGTTTTACAGCCCTTTATACCTCACACACACACACACACACACATATATGTGTGTATGCATATATATATATATAGTATAGTATATATATATATATATATATATATGTATATATATATTATATGCAGTATACATACCTATCTATTTGTTTTGCTCATCTGCTCTCTCTATATACATTATATAATATATATATATATATATATATATATATATATATATATATATATATATATATATATAGTATACATACATACATACATACATACATACATACATACATACATACATACATACATACATACATATGTATGTACAGTATGTGCCTTTCTTAACCTGTTGTTTTTGTGTACATTCTTTTAGTTTTTGTTTATCTCATGCCATGGTAGGTCGCCCCCAGTGCTCCTCAAATATTTCCTAACTTTGTAATTTTTTATGTGTGTGTAATTTTAATCAACATGTGTGCTTTTAATTTCTTGTGTAATTTTGTCAGTGTTTAGTGGACGTTCATTTGTGTGTGAAGATTTGGTTCTCATTTTAATGTACAAATGATTTTTAGACAACTTGCAAATTCATATGAATTATATTGGTCATTATTTATTGTACAGTACAGAACCATGGGGATGCATTCAGCTGAATGCGAAACGCGTCGGAATAAATTGTAATACTTCGCCATGTTTGTTCCTGCTCCCGCTCCCTGTATATATATATATATATATATATATATATATATATATGTATATATATATATATATACACACACACACACATTTATGTGTATATATATGTGTGTATATGTATGTGTGTTTACAAGCATCATTAAATACACTAAATACTTACATACGTATACAGCGCCTGAGCAGTTTAAGAGAGAGCATTTAGACTGTTTACATAACTGTGATAATAAGAAGTGGACAGGACTGAAAGAAGTTGTTAACATCTTAAAAGGTGTACATTTTTGCTGAACTCCATGATGGGTGACCAGGAATTTAACACTAAGAGTCTAGAGAAGAAGAAGAAGAGCACGGGCTAGGAGAACGTATTGTAAGTAAAGTCAAGTTTTTACTGGTAAACAGCTAGCAAAAGATATTATATAACGTATCTGAATACTATTCAAGGGTTGAAAAACTTGTCAACATAAAGAAATTGTAATGTACAATAAAGACAAAACAATTTACATAATAATATATATAAAAATTAAGAGTAGAAAATTTGAGTATGCAGAAATGTAAGGAAATGTCATAGAATTACATGATAAAATTTAGCAGAGTAAATCACTCTCTATATATTGTACAAATAGACGTGGAATAAATAAGTGAATATTAAACCTGGTATGGAAATGGAGCTATGCAATATGAGATACAGATATGAAATATGTACAATACGAAAACACATGGAATGGAAATGGAATTATGGAATTGGAATGGAAATATGAATATGTACAATATGGAAATGTGAAATATATTCTTATACATTGTTTACAAGGTCACTCAGGCTCATCCTTGCCTGTATGGAATGTAGCGAAGCAATTCCTGGTGTCAGAGAGGCAGAGAGTTATACTGCAGAACTTGGCGACTCACCTGGAGGAATATATATCCTACTTTTTCGAACAGAACTTACGAGTCTGCCTATTGGCAACGAATACTGACTTGTGCTTGGCTTGGTCTGTTAACTGATCCATGGTGAGCAGCTCGCCCCCTGCCCTCTCTTTGACATTGGCAGCTCCTCTTACCTATTAAGGGACCTCCTGGTCGATCTGGAGACGGCATTGTAGGTACCTGGTAATCCTGGTGATGTCCTGCCTGAATGCGTTGATGTCCTCATGTACCACCTCCTGGCTCTCAAGGACGTCTTGTAGAGGTGGGTGTGCATATTGCTGTCGTCAGCGGCACCCAGCTTGCCATTGTACTTCTGGTTCCAGTTCCCCAGCAGTCATCCAGAATGGGCAAACTACAAACAATCATGTCTAGGACAGTGCCAAGGAACACCTAGGATTTCATGTCTGTTTTTTGTGGAAAAGGTGGTTGTCATCTTTCTGGCAGGCATACAGGTTGGTGTGGTAGTCTGCGTGAAAAAGAAGTCTTCGAATTGTTCAGAGGAGCTGCCCTCAACAGCTAGCTGAAGCAGTCATTAACAGCTAGGAGAGGAGGGTGGCAGACGTCCTCTTCCTTCTTCCACTTCTGCTGAACACGTTCTGCTTCTTTATTGCCTGCACTGGAGTCGCTTCTTCCACTCTCGCTCTTCATCAGGGAAGGTCTCCAGTACATGTCTACGTATATTTATCCTTTTAACTTGTCCATCCAAATAGTTCATTTAAATTGCCCCTTTAATCTCTACTTTTAATAGTGAATTATCCTTTTACCTTGTAACATGTATCTAACTCATACATTATATATATATATATATATATATACTATATATATATATATATATATATATATATGTATATATGTATATATATATATATAATAGTATATATATATAGTATATATATATATATATATATATATATACTATATATGTGTGTGTGTGTGTGTGTTATCTTTACTTTCCAATATCAGAATACTTGCGTTAGGAGCACTCATGGTATCGTCCTGAAGCCTTAGCTGGGCTGCTTGTAGATCCCAGGAGTGATATTGGTGGAAGAGTGAGGAAAAAGGAAATGAATAAGACAAGTTTTCATAAATTTGCTATGAATACATTACCCAAAAACTAATAGTATTCATGCAATAATTGTTGCTTA
Source organism: Macrobrachium rosenbergii (assembly GCA_039081455.1). NCBI lineage: Eukaryota > Metazoa > Arthropoda > Malacostraca > Decapoda > Palaemonidae > Macrobrachium > Macrobrachium rosenbergii. Next base: position 36,394,595 of record JANJGK010000025.1, read on the forward strand.
GTAAGTGTGTATGATCAAAATAGCATTCAACATCGAGCGGTATTGTATTGAAAGAGAATAAAAAAAGTACTGCATTTAAAAAACCCTTGAATGAATAGTAATCAAATGTTGTTTCATTCAAATGCTGGGGATACTTAAAATATAGTATATTCTGCCATATTCTGCTTAATATGAAATATCTCCAATTGCAAAACTAAATTTTAAAAAAAATTATTCCATTTCGAAAACAATTCTTAAAACTTAAACTTAATGCTTTTCTGTCTAAGTTATCTTAAATTACTAAACTAAATTGTAAAAAAGTACAGTATTTCACATGTTATTTCATTCAAATGTTCATTATACTCATAAAATATGCAATATTTAAACGACACACACACACGATATATAAACTAGTCTAGTATCCATTATCATAAATTATTACCAAATTAAGATCTAAAAAGTAACCTTGAATTTCATAAAGAAATTCTTTAATGAGTGGTAATGACAGGCTGTTACACTCGGTTGTTGGTTATACGCATAAAATATGCGATTATTGCAACGCTATTCAGAGCACACATAGTCTATAACAATTATTCATTCTAAGGGAGAAGTGACAACGAAGCCGGATCGGGATATCGTCATTTTTGGTTAAGGGGAGCAACAAAACCTGGGCGGGCATAGTGTGGTTATGATTAACACTAAACTCTTTCATTTGTGATCACCATGATCCTTCCTCACTCAAGAACCCACCTGCAGTATGGAGATCCTAAGGACGGGAATAGTCGGACTTACTGACGGTTTAAACAGATATTGGCTTTCGGTTGTCACAACTCCATGGTTTTGAAAACAAAGTTGTCTGTGATGTGGCTGAGAATGATGAAGCTTTTTCCTTGTGGCTAGTTCAGAATCAGACGATTTTGATGATCACATGTTCAACGCCCGAAATAAGATCGAGATCACATTGCCCTTCTCCGTACTGGATATGCAGTACAGAATTATTTGGATAAAAGTGAAGAGGCCAAATTGAAAATGATCATCGATAAAAGAACCTTTAATTTCCGCAAACAGGTGAACAGGAAAAGAGCAGAGCAATATTAAATTAGAGTAACAAAGGAAGAAAAACATGAGATACTGAATATCAGCTGACAAAGAAATGGCATTCAGAAGGGGCCAAGAAATTTGTTATGAGTGACTTTACATGTATGGTTACAAGTCACAGCGGGAAAGAAAACTTATAGTATGTGCCCTATTCTAAGAGAGAGAGAGAGAGAGAGAGAGAAGACGACGAGAGAGAGAGAGAGATGTGAAAACGTATGGTACTAGCCTAAGGACACGAAGATGAAATACAAGAATATTATTCAGCTGTAAAAAAAAAAAAAAAAAAAATTAAAAACAAGAAGGAAAAACAGAAACTGAAAACAGAACGAACGGGAATCCATTTGGTTACGAACGAAGAGTACGAGATGTATTAAAAAAATGTAAAGAAAATAGATACACCAAAGCCGTAAAGAGAGTGTTAGAATGCACCAGAAAAGTAAAGGTTGGATATCGAAGGAAGAAAATTTTTTTCGCAGACTGACTGAGGAAGAAGCCTTGTGCACTGTGGAGGCATCAGAATGAATCAGATTCCTTGACTGAGAATTGCAAGGACGATTCTCTCTCTCTCTCTCTCTCTCTCTCTCTCTCTCTCTCTCTCTCGTCTCTCGTCTCTCTCTCTCATTTTCTTGTTTTCTTTCACTTTCTCTGTTCGTCGCTCACACATTCGCTCAGACCTTCCTGACTTTCTCGCAATTTCTTTAGTTGCAACATACACACGCGCACCATTCTCTCTGTCTGTCTGTCTGTCTCTCTCTCTCTCTCTCTCTCTCTCTCTCGTCTCTCTCATCTCTCTCTCTCTCTCTCTCTCTGTCCCAGTACAGTCTCAAGTAACAATAACTCGAAATATTTTTTTCCCGAGACGAGAGAAAGAGATGGAGAAAATACATCAGTATCTTCATTCGGCGAGCGTTCCTTGGGGTAATATGGCGAGGGCTCCTTCACAATGCAGCAAAACCAGGAGGAGAAGCAAAAGATTAGCAGCCGGTTGCACGCCAATAAATGAGGCTGAAAACGGACCGTTCACTTTTCTCGAGGCTCGATCTCATTCACGAGGACGCATTCATTAATATAACATGTATAAATATCCTCCAGGAAGGGAAAAATGGCGGCAGGGGATTCAGGTTCGACTTATGAAGTGCATTTTTTGTCTGGGGTTTGTCGCTTCGGGGGAGAGGACGGTGGGGGGAGTTCGCTTCTTTGAACTTGTCGGGGGGGGGGGGGGGGGGGGGGGCGTGGTATGTGGTCGGGAGGGGTCTGCAGATGAAAGGAATCAGGGTAGATCTTTGGTAAATGGAAGATTCCTGTACAGGTGCCTTGAGAAGGGGAACATTGCTACGGCCTTGAGTGTGTTTGTTGGCCAGGGGGTCTAGTGTTGGGACAAGGGGGCGGGATAACGTGGCCGAGGGGACTTCTTAGCTTATTCAAAAATTTGGTAAAGATATATGAACAGTTTTACCTTCTTTAGCGTTGTACTTTGAAGATCATAAGTTCTCTCTCTCTCTCTCTCTCTCTCGTCTCTCTCTGCTCTTCTCCGTCTCCTCTCTCTCTCTCTCTCTCTCTTCTGAGCAAGTAACATTTTCATTTGTATGACCTCTGGAGTAGAAAGGCCGTTTTCTCACCCTGGGTAGAAAACTCAAATTATATCGGTGAAAAGGCCTAAAGACTTAGAAAATTTATATACAGTATAGGTGTGTGCATGTGTGTAGGAACCGTTCACGTGTTTTCTGATATTATTTCACTTATTGTAGGTACTCTCTACGATCAAATTCGCAGCGTACGTGCGTGCGCCCCTCCAACACGCGCACTCACGCATACACATACACACACATATATATACAGGGTGTTTCGAAATTAGAGGGCCCCCCCCCCTCTAAAGCATAAAACTAATATTGATATGGACAAAAACAAAAGTAATTCAGAACAGGTATTTATTTAAGTTTCTCTCTGAGTATTTCATATTTTGTGCGGCCTCCAATCTACCTGTATCACAGCCTGCATTCTTGAGGGGTATGATTTCAGCAAATCGCAAAAAAGCTGAGACTCAAACTCCATTTCCGTGAGCACTTCGGTCACCTCTCTTCGCAGGTCGTCGAGGCTTGGTATACCATCATAGCTCACTGTGTACGCTTCAACACGATCCTTTAAGATACTACCAATGTTTTCACACACATTAAGGTCAGGGGAGCTACCTGGAAATTCACTTGACGAGAAGAAATCGATACCACTGTTTCGAAGCAGCTCCTGTGTCTGAAGAGCCTTGAAACATGGTGCCTTATCATGCAAAAAATGTGACTTCTTCAACATTTAACACATTTTCAGGATCTTTGAGGAAAGGAAATACTCCACCAGTAAGCATAGTTGCACAGTTTCTCTGAAGTATTCACCATTCCTTGACGGATCCTTTTTCTTTGATGATCCACATTAACCGTTTGGTTGTGGAACTGAGAAAAATTCCCCAAACATTCAGGAAATTTCACAACTTGGAGATAGCGCACGTCACTCGCTGATATCAATCCAACTTTGCAGCCCAAATGATGTTATTTTTATGATTTGGCTTCCTGACTGTTGTAAATGAAGAATTAATCTGATGCAGCAACATGGAGAAAGTCAGCTTTATCCCAATCCTTAAGAAATGAACCACAAAACCATGCACGGTCTTCTCTCTGTTGCTGAGTGATGTTGGGCTTGCTGAGTAACATGAAATGGCTTGATACCAGATTTTTTTAACTCACGATATACAACACTATAACTTCTCTTCTTTCCCCTTTTTGTTTCTAGTTCAAGTGCCAATTTACGTAAAGACTTTCTTGGTCTACCCACTGCCTCAGCTATGATGTCTTTTGACTCCTGAGAAAGGACTTCAAGACTTTTCGCGATGACAACCATATGGATTTTTGTTCCAGTTTCTTTTAACAAAGGATTCATCTTTTTTAATGTATTTAGCTATCCAGGAACGTGAAATGAAGGATGCGCCAGCATCCCTGGCCACTCTGAAGGGTATAGCCGGGATTCGGTCAATCCATCTGATTTCCTCTTGAGTCATTAGCCATGGCTGTATCTAACTCCATCACTCAGTCTGAAAATACAAGAAATGTAAAATGAAAAATAGCTTAATAGAAACTTAAAATAATGTACTTGGAGATAGGCTATAGCAGAAAACTTAATAACTTTCCAATTGTTCTGTGGAAACACCCGGTATATATATGTATGTATGTATATATATATATACTATATATATATATATCTCTATAAATATATATATAGTATATATATATATAATATATATAACACACACACACACACACACACACACAGACACGCACACACACACACACACACCAAGAAGAGCGCCGGCGAAGATTCGAATTATTGCCAGGTTTAGAAACAAGGATAGAAAGTACCTCTGACCACTCTTGCGTGTAAATTATTACCAAGATAAGGTGAATTCAATATCAGTCAGTATTTGTGGCTTAATATTGATGAATATTAAAAACACGCATATATATATATATATATAGTATAGTATACTATATAGATATATATATATTATATATATAGTATATATATATATAATATATATATATATATATTTTAATGTAAGTAATATTTAATAACCACTGACATACGTATCTGGTAAAACAGTGACCAGTATATATATATATATTATATATATATATATATATATATATATATATACTATATATATATATTATAGTATATATATAGTGTGTGTGCGTCAACGGTAAGTTCGTACTTATAATATGCAATCTTTTGTGTTTTTTGAAATCGCGAAGTTTATTGAGCTTTCGATGTTGTTTCTTTTTTGATTGCGCGTGTCATAATAAGGATGTTCTTAGGCATTCATTAAACAGAAATATTGATGAAAATACTCTTAAGTTGTAAGAAATATACAATTATCTTCAAACTAGTCATTTTTCTTTCTTATTAACAATGTTATTCGACATAGATTTGACATAGGTTTATGAAGTATATTTAATTTTAAAGCATTAAATACTTTTCAGACATTTGAAACAAGCCACAACACATGACAGAAAATACCGATCGATCTTTTAGGCACAAATCCATGGAGTATCTGCTTTAATTATAAGTTGAATGTAGATTCTTCTTCTAACAAAGACCTCGCACTCACGTGCCAAAAGAAACTTCAAATGAATTACTGAGTACAATTTTGTAAAACAGACTTATTTTGATACTGGATGCAACTGCAGCGCCCAGCAAAGAAAGTGATGAGAGACTGACAGAGATAAAGCAAATTTCAAGTAACCCTGTTGTCATATCTTGTCCACTTGGAGACCACGGAGGGTTATTGCTAGGGAATGTGCCACAGCTACCTCATGAATAATGGAAGCTTGTATTAACTGGCTCACAATACTCTCCCCATTATGGAAACACACCGCATATGTGTATGTGTACGCGTGGAAGCCTATGGATATACACAACGTGCTCTCCTGCATGAGTTATGCTCGGGGATGGCTGGGGTCTTGGTTCGTGGGAAGTGGGGAGGGGGGGGATAGTACTTGGACTGCTGCAGCCTGCATGTGAAGTCTCCCTGTGGTCCACCGTTAAGAAATTAATAAATGGTCGTAATCCTCTACGGTTTCATTATGATAGAATGCATGACGTGGAAGCTGATAAAACACTCACACGCACATGTAGATTTCCATGTAATTTGTAACTTTACAGTTATAGTTCTTATAATGTATGTATGTATAATTTTACAAATGTTCACGCTGTAATGTTTTTTGAACTCTATATGAGTGTGTTTAATGATGGTTTTCTCAGACTGTCGACAGTCTTCTAACGTACTTTTCTTTTGTTATTTGAAAGCTTAAGGTAAATGGGTAATTATTCGCCTCACACTCATACACGCACGCGCACACGCACATATTCGCGCGTGCGCGTGCACACACACACACACACATATTGCCTTAGGCTGAGTTTGAAAAATTACGTTTGACTGTCGAGCATTTTGAACGGCCCCGTTCACTAGGCTCGTTCTTTGTCATCGCAGCAAATACGTCAGGATTGCTATAAACCTTATCGTGTGGATGACGGCTCTTTCAGGAGCTATGAAATGCCCCTACCCCTGATCACTTGGCTCTTACCTAGTGGTGGTGAATCCCTCCCCCCCCCTTCCCACCACCCTTCCTCCGTCGCTGTTTTGTATGCAAATGAGAAAAATTAATAGAAATAATAGTTTCCCCTCCTCATCCTCACTAGTCTCCCTCCCACCCTCTCTACCCATGCCGATGAAAAAAATAAAAACGCAGTTTTTTTTTTACATAGTCTGAATTTTATAATTGGATGGGGAGGATGATATTGCTGTCGACAGCATAGATTAATTTATTGGGAGCCATAAATTTGGAAATGCAATAATGTTTTATGAGTTGGTGTTTTTGTTATTTTAGTTTTATTTGCTGACTATCTAATACAGGGAATATTTTGAGGTTATGGTTATCTCTTTTTCCCAATTATTTCATTTATTTGCATTCAGGCAACTATAGTAAACGGTAAAGTTCGCCATGTGGGTTGCTTTGCGGTATATTGAGACAGCCTTTGTTTGTTAGGAAGTTACTGTGGTAGGTTGCAGTGAAGCTCGAAATGCCCTCTGTGCTTCCTCAGTTCCAGCTTACTGAGTATGAAGGGTATGTATGCCAGTGGGGTTTCATAGAGGCAGATTAATGGATTCGATTTCAATTTGCCTACGACACACAAATAACGAATTTGAAATTGGGCTAATGAAATGTAACCTAAGACGCGTGAAAGACAATAGTTTGAATTTGTGTTCCATACTAATTTAGCTTTTGCCGCGGAGAATTGTTGTTTCGTTAAGGGTGATGTGAGTAGAATCTCTATCATTTTCAGTTGAAGAAAATGGAACCCCTTAGAAAAAAGGGCCTAAGACCACCGTATGCGTTTCTTGAGAAGTGTGCGAAAATGTGCAAAATCGCGACGCTGAAAGTGCTTTCCCCGATGTATGTCCCAGAACTGGACATACTTCAGACCTCTTTCCCACTTACTACCATTAATAAAAATACGACAGAGAAAAACTGTATCTAACCAAGAAAGGGAAAAATTATGTACCGGGGGCATTTTCGACACCTCATGCAAATATGCTGTTGACTCTGATCGTCGTTGGACTCCCACTACTACAAGAGGCCGTTTCTCCTCATAATAATAATTCTCTCTCTCTCTCTCTCTCTCTCTCTCTCTCTCTCTCTCTCTCTCTCTCTCTCTCTCTCTCTCTCTCTCTCTCTCTGGTTACTAGTTACATTCTGATATGATGATAAAATTTCCTGTATTGAGGCTTTCTGTAAAAGGTTTCTGAATGTAGATAATAACTGCAGCTTAGGGTATGTGATTTCAAGAAATGGATCCATGTACAGTAGTTAAGTAAGAATTCCATGACCGGACAGCAAAATATTCACGAAGACTCGATTGTTATAAAAAAAATTCTAACTCTTAAAGAACAGAAGAAATTTAGAGTGGCGCTTCAAAGAAAACTCTCAAACGAAGTCATAGGATTCTCTCAGTTTCGCTTAGGCTAACAAAAATATGAAACCTAGACACGTCGAAGAATGAAACGTAAATTCAGCCTCAGTTTCAGATATATCATCAGATCTGCTGGTATCTTCTTAAACAGCCATGTTACTTGCTTTTTTATAACCGTGTCATGATGTCAAGCTGACAGATAGCACCAAAAAAATGTTTTTATGCATGGCTATGCTTTCCAGTTCACAACCATCGTAAAAATGCATAAAGTACTTAGGTACAATATGCCTGCCTTTTTATGCAATGAAATTTATTTAACAACAAAGTATTAAATAACGAACTTTGGATTTTGGCGCACACACACACACACACACACACACACACACACACACACACACATATATATATATATATATATATATATATATATATATATATATAGTATATATATATATATATATACATACATACATACATGCTCTATATATATAGATAGGTAGATGTATTTATTTTTGTTTGAGTATGTATGCAAGTATATACGCATGTATTATGTGGATGTGAGTTTTCTAAAATTATCTAAATCTGATGAGATAGACTTACCTGATGTAGTACCCAAGTTATTTTCTTTTTTTAAGTAAGAAAAGACCCTAATCGGATTTTAAGGAAATTGCCAAGTCTGATCTTCAATAGGCACGAAATGAGAAAGGCACTTGCTTAATATTCTCTGAATTCGAAATGGCTTAAAGGGAGTGTTTTTGAAATTCACAGTCGTCATAGAAGAATAACTCCACCAGATTAGATTCGTCATGATTCTTCATGTGCATTATTAAGCTCCGGGCGGTTATGAAAGTAAAAGTAACATATTTTTAAGCGTTGATAGAGAGAGAGAGAGAGAGAGAGAGAGAGAGAGAGAGAGAGAGAGAGAGATTGCTAATCATGATGTGAATGAAAAAGGCTTGGAGGGCTTAGGTTGGCTGGAAGTTTAAGTATCAGTTAATTTTTTAGTAGGCTAAGTCTTAGCCAAATATTCGAACCTTGTCTTTTACCTAGGCGCGGAACTGTCATGGATGTATACTATGGGGTCCCTTTTCCGTTTACGACTAGTTGGTAAGATTTGTTGCAAGTTGAATTAACGCTTGTTTTTTTTTATACTACGTAGCAATGCTAAAGTATAAGCTCAATCCTCACATTGCATCATCTTATAAATTAGTGTAGCAGAATTGCGAAAGACAAAACGATGATGGGTTTCGCGTTCACAAGGTTACGTTTCCCACCCGAGGCCAACCTTTTTTTATTTTATACAGAAAAGAAAGGCGTATCTTGATAAAGTTCAAATCCCCTCAGATTAGGAAAAGCGATGGAAAAAAGTTGTGAGCAAAGAGTCACATGCTATCAAGGACAAGGAATTTCAGCGCTACTCTTTGGTGTTCATTGTGTATTTAGCCTTTAGTTTTCTTCCTCTGTGACTCCTGTATTTCTTCTTTTTCCTTTCTGGGGCCTTCATGATATTTTTGACATGGTAAGATTTTCTTCGTTGAATTTTTGTGATTGTTGTTTTCAACTTTCTTCTTCTTAACCCATTT
>JANJGK010000025.1:36408767-36413767 GCA_039081455.1 Macrobrachium rosenbergii
GAATGTTAAGATATCATCTACATGTCTCATCCATAGCATGCCTTTAGGTTTTATTGCGTTCATTATCACAGTTTCAAAATATTCCATGTATAGATTGGCTAAAACCGGGCTTAAAGGGTTGCCCATGCTGCACCTGAATTTTTGTTTATAGAATGACCCCCCGAATGAAAAGATGTTATTTGATACACATAATTCAGCTAACTTTATTATTTTATCTAGGGCTAGTGGGAGATGATCTGAATAGGGGGCTAATTTTTCCCTCAAAAACTGTATAATGTCCTGTACTGGTACTTTTGTGAATAAGGAATCTACATCTAAACTTAGAAGTTTTATGTTGTGAAGTGGTATATGTGCTTCTTTGAATTTGTAACAGAAATCTTCAGAATGTTTAATGTGACTGGCAGAAATCTTCAGACTGGGAGAAAATGTTCCTAAGAAAGGCGACAGGTGGCTGGCTAACCACTTAGAAATTGTGTGTGCATATATATATATATATATATATATATATATATATATATATATATATATATATATATATATGAGGGTAAGTCAATAATTATCTGCACTCCATTTTTTTTATTTAATACAACAGCAATACAAAGTTTACAATAACATCATTTTTCAACATAGTCACCCTGCTTTTCAATGCACTTGGTCCATCGGTGCACTAACTTTTCGATACTCTCAGAAAAAAACGTTTTCTGTTGAGCATTGAGCCACGTATGCACTGCTTCCTTCACCTGCTGATTGGTGGCGAAACGATGGCCTCTTAAAGCATCTTTAAGTGGACCAAACAGATGGTAATCAGACGGGGCGAGATTAGGACTGTATGCAGGATGTTCCAACACCTCGAAATGAAGTTCTTGAAGAGTGTTAATGGTGTGGGCGGCGGTATGTGGACGGGCGTTGTCATGCAACAAAAGAACGCCTTCCGACAATAGACCTCGGCGTTTGTTGCGAATTGCCGGCTTCAACTTGTTGATAAGCATATCACTGTAGCGTTCACTGTTTACTGTTGACCCTGTTTCCAGGTAATGTTCCAGAATTGGCCCTCGTGAGTCCCAAAAAACTGTGAGCATCACTTTTCCTGCAGAGGGTTGACTCTTGAATTTTTTTTTTACTGGAGATTGGGGGTGTTTCCATTCCATGCTCTGGTGTTTACTCTCTGGTTCGAAGTGATGAATCCATGTTTCATCTCCAGTGACAATTCGTTTAAAAAAGGTATCCCCTTTGTTAGCATGACGGTCCAGTAAGTGCTGACAGATTCTCAAACGATTGCGCTTGTGTTCGTCACTAAGTTGTTTTGGGACCCATCTCACACAAACTTTACGAAAGTTGAGCCTGTTATGCACAATTTCATATGCAGAACCATGACTAATGTGCATATGATAAGCTACTTCATCAATAGTCAATCGTCGGTTATTCAGAATCAGGGCTTGGACTTGTTCAATGTTAGCGTCAGTAGTGGCTGTGGCTGAGCGTCCATCGCGTTTCTCATCCTCCACGCTTGTCCGACCGCTTTTGAACTGCTCAATCCACTCATAAACACTACGTCATGGCAAAACATTGCCCCCGTATTGTAATGAAAGTCTTCTATGGATTTCAGCTCCTGGTACACCTTCAGACCACAAAAAACGAATTACAGAGTGTTGTTCTTCTTTGGTGCAAATGGAGAGTGGTGCGTCCACCCTTACTTCTCAACAGCGCAGAGTGCACTGAAGTGGTAACGCTGAAACCAACCACAAGGGAGGAGGGCGGAGCCATCTACAACCCGGCATAGCACACAAAGCCATACAGCCTATTCACAAACAATTAGAATAAAAGTGCGGATACTTATTGACTTACCCTCGTATATATATATATATATATATATATATATATATATATATATATATATATATATATATATATATATATAAATATTGAAATGTGCCATTATAATTTGCAACAGAACATGAAGCTCCATGTATTCAAAATTAACATAAACACTAAAAACGTAGAATTATGATGGTGAGTCAACTCACAGCCACCTATCGAGGAACAGTGAAGTGGTCGAAACACCTCTGAACATTAGCACCAGCTAAATCCTCGAAGTCTTGATGAAAAACTCCACCCATTCTCGCTAAGCCTATTATCCCGCCTTTGGCAGCCTTTAATTTCCCATGGGTACTGTCGTCCATCTCCTTATTCCAGCACTGCTTCTGTGGCCCCATATCAATATATATATATATATATATATATATATATATATATATATATATATATATATATATATATATATATATATTGATATTGTTGTAAGCTGAAGGCTACGGAAAACTTACCTTGGGCAGGTGAAATCTGACCCTAGAAAGGGGCTCAGTTAAATCCATGTGCAAAATATTCTAGCTGATGGCCTTCTTCAAGGGGGGAACTTAGTAGGCAAACACTGAGGTCTCACTTAATTAATTATATTTACATTAGAAAACACATATCAGAAGAATGGAAGTGTAAATAAAGACAGGTAAACAGAATCCTGTCGTATTATAAGGTTAACAAACAAATGAAGAAACTCAAAGGGGTCCGCTTCACAGGTGCACCACAGGGGAGGGGAAACAATGGTTATGCCACTGTTTACACAAGATGATGATAGGTCCACAGCAGGCTAAATCCTATCTGCAGTCGAGAGCATATGTGGTTACTTAGCTGCTGGAAGGTGCTTGATCAAGGAATCAAGGAATCACACAGAAGGTGCCTAGAAAGGAAATTGATTCTGATAACTCTGATTTTACGCAATTACGTTACTCTTTCTTCACTGATTCTTAAATTAATGTAACACAAAATAAAAGCAACATAGGTCTTGCTGTAGGTAAATCACACTACAGAAAGAAAGGAGTGACTGACATAAGAACGTTGACTCTAGTACATCACCTTCGTTAGGAGACGGCTTCCTCAACTTTGGGGGGTGCCAGCAATGAAGGGTAGTGTGAAAGGGGCTCACTACAAAAGTAACTCAGGCTCTGGACAGTCACGGGGGACAGCAAGGGGCAGCTTAGGGGAGCAAGAGGGAGGACGGAAGTGTCCTAGTTAAGTTTCCAGCGTCTTCTAAGCTTTTCTACCATCTAAGGACGATGTGCCCATGTGATCCCCTTATATAGCATCAGGAGATTACGATGCCGCTCCTTGTAGGTGGTGCTGTATGTCGGCTGGACCATGTGTTCTATGAGGGTCTCGCACATGGGGCGTGGGCATCTTGGCCCAGGTTTTCAAGATGGCACCGGTCACATGAGGTCGCTTTCTCTTTTGACTGAGTTGGGATTAGCATCTCCAGCAGAACAGCACCTGAAATCAAGGTCTATGGGCAGTCACTTGGACAAAAAAAAAGGGATTAAGGGCTTACCCAGAAGGGTACTGGTGAGAGGAATCAATAGCGGCAAATCTTGCCCACAGCTAACCTTTTACTGTTTGAATTAAAACAATGGATATTATTCCAATGGAACATGAAATGTTACATTGTATCTTACTTTAAGTCTTGGAGGACGAGATGCCGTGCAAGATGCACCGTATTACAATATATATATATATATATATATATATATATATATATATATATATATATTATATATATATATATATAAAGTACAAGGAGACAAGGGAGACATCTTGGAGACATCTTATGACAAACTGACATAGCTTTATTAGTGACGTTTTGGGGCCTTGCCCCATTATCACAGTTGTAAAGAGGACAGCTACATTTAAAATAAAATAAAAAAGACTCTTCCTAAGCCCAGCAATGTACATTTTTAATAAAATCACATGTTACATTAAATGCTAAGTAAAATACTGTCTCAAGCAAAGGAAAGAAGGTCGAGTGACAAGAAGAGAAAGCGAAAGGTCCCAAGTAAGTATGGTCATGCCTAGGATCCAGATAAGAACTTCTCTGGGTCCTGATCATGCTAGGTAAAGAGGTTAGCAGTAATTTACCTGGCATATCTAGACTTACACAGGACCTTTACACTTTCTTTGCTAGTCTCACGTCTTCTTCCCTTTGCTCGAGATGTTATTTTACTTAGCGTTTTATGTCTTTTCTGTTTTTATTATAAATAGGCTATATATTGATATTGTTAGGATGAGTTTCATTTATTGTATTTTAAATGTATTCGTCTTTTTATAGTTGTGATAATGGGGCAAGACCCCAAAAGTTGCTGATACAGCTATGTTAATTTGCCATAAGACTATATATATATATATATATATATATATATATATATATATAGTATATATATATATATATATATATATATATATATATGTGTGTGTGTGTGTGTGTGTGTGTTCAGGATTACCCTTCCTCATAAAATGGCCGACCCCATGCAAACGAAGTGCAAATGGCTGCCTATATAGTAGACTCCTGTTCGTTATAGGTTGCCGCGAGAGAGAGCCGCTACAAGGATTGCAGTCGCTACCAGAAGTGGCGGCCACATTGGACCCTGAGGCGCTCCGGTCTTGCCATGAATCAGGTGCACCTGGCCCGGGTTCGTTCTCATTGTGTTTTGGCTCTGATGGCGAGCGGACATCCATTGTTCTCGCTCGCCCATTCCACAGGTCCACCAACCCGTGCCGCATGTGTGACGGGCCTTAGTTCAGGATACCCATGTACTGATCGTTCCTTTGGACTCCTACGGTAAGCCTAAGGCAACTCGAGTAATTTGGCATCCTGTTTTTGCTCCTACTGAATTATTTCTCGGCTGTTAACGAACCCACACCAAATAAATCCCGTGCTTACCACGTGTATTTCTCTCTCTTTAAATTCCAATTTCTGAACAGTGTGATATAAGTGAGTTTCGATTGGCTGTGCCATTCGTGGCCACGTTGTTAATTAGTGAAAATCTATTATTTCAATTGCGTGGTATTAGGGCTTCAATTTTCGCCAATCTTTCAGTTAATTCGAGACCTCTCTCTTCCAGAGAGATCCCTTTATCATGAGTGACCGAGGACACTCGGCTCGCCATTTCATTCGT
>JANJGK010000025.1:36419090-36421590 GCA_039081455.1 Macrobrachium rosenbergii
ATATGCATATGTATAACCGAATCACGAAAATATGGAACGTGATGAATATATAAATAAAGATAAAATCCACGAAGGAACCGGAAACACTGGAGTGCTAAGAGGCCTTTCGACACTAGGTCCTTTACTTAACAGAACACAAAGGAAACGGAAACACTGGAGTGCTGCGAGGCCTTTCGACGCTAGATCCTTTACTTAGCAGTGTGCTAAGTAAAAGACCTAGCATCGAAAGGCCTCGTAGCACTCCAGTGTTTCCGTTTCCTTCGTGACACTGCTAAGTAGAGGACCTAGCGTCGAAAGGCCTCGTAGCACTCCGGTGTTTCCGTTTCCTTCGTGGATTTTATCTTTATTTATATATGCATATACATAATATACACACATATATACATATATGTACATATATACACATAAATATATACATATATATACAGTACACACACACACACACACACACACACACACACACACACACACACATATATATATATATATATATATATATATATATATATATATATATATATATATATATATATATTTATACATACATATATACACATAATTATACATACTGTATAAATACATATAAATGTACATATATATACATATATATGCATATATACATACAAATATATATATACGAGGGTAAGTCAAAAAGTTCCAGGAAAAATTGTTGAATGATGTATTTACACAGGAATGAAACAACCCAAATACTTGGTAAACAATTATCTGTGATGTAGTGATCATATAGACTTGTTACCTCAGTCATCCTCTTGCTACCGTGGTGTTAACATCTGCTTCAGAAAAGTAACTTCTTGAACCCATGGAAAATAAAAATTTTGAGATGAGAGCTAACATCAAGTTCCTGACCAAGCTTGATTGGAAACCAGGAAAAATTATTGAAGCTTTGCAACAAGTTTATGGAGATTCTTCTCCATCTAAATCAGTTGTTTATGATTGGATAAAGCGATTTAAGGATGGTCGGGAGGACCTCAAAGACAACCCAAGAGAGGGAAGACCATCGACTGCAAAAAATGAAAGAATTGTGGCTTTGGTGCAGAATCTAGTGGATGAAGATCGTCGGATTACTATCGATATGATAGCTAATGAAACTGGGATCTCCCATGGTTCCGCATTTTCAATTTTAAATGAAAATCTTGGTTTGAGTAAACTTTCAGCAAGTTGGGTCCCAAAAGCGTTGCGCGAAGACCAACTGCATCAAAGAGCTGAACTTTCTCTTGCAGTTTTAACGAAGATTGAATCAAATGAATCAGAGTTTTTTGACCGGATTGTTACTGGAGATGAAACTTGGATCCATCAATATGACCCAGAAAGTAAAATTCAATCAAAGCAATGGTTACCAAGAGGTTCAGCTGCACCAGTGAAGTTCAAAGTGGCGAGATCTGCCCAGAAGGTTATGGCAACAGTGTTTTGGGACTCCAAAGGAGTGATTTTGATTGATTTCCTTGAAGGACAAAAAACAATCACCGGGAACTACTACAAAGGTGTTTTGCAAAAACTGAAGAAATTGGCTAAAAAACGTCGAGGAAAGTTGCACCGCAGAATTTTGTTCCATAATGATAACGCTCCAGCACATTCATCAAGGGTTGCAAGAGAAGTCCTACGGAAATTTAGGTGGGAAACTCTTCCACATCCTCCTTATAGTCCTGATCTTGCTCCTTCAGATTTTTTCCTGTTCCCAAAACTCAAGGAACACTTAAGAGGAGTCCGGTTTGAATCTTTGGATGCTGCTAAACATGCAGTTTCAACATGGTTTAATAGAAAGGCCCAAATTTCTACAAAGAAGGGTTGCAGAGTGGAAACAGCGCCTTGAAAAGTGTATAGAGTTAGATGGTAGATATGTAGAAAAATGATGTTTGAATTTCCTTAAATAAAGAGTATATTGAATTTTTCCTGGAACTTTTTGACTTACCCTCGTATATGCACGAAACATCGACGACAAAAAACAGAACCAAAATTTGACTTGATGAAACTAACGAAGGACACACATGATGCACACACACACACCCATATATATATATATATATATATATATATATATATATATATATATATATATTATATATATATATATATATATATATATATATATATATATATATATATATATATATATATTATAATATATATATATATATATATATATATATATATATATATATATATATATATATATATATATATATATATGTATATATATATATATGTATATATATATGTATATATATATGTATATATATATGTATATATATATATATATATATATATATATATATATATATATTTATGTGTGTGTGCGTGTAGAATCTACTGGTCACTTTTACTAAATACATATGTAACTGTAATAGCCACAATGCCCTCTTAACTTATATATATATATATATATATATATATATATATATATATATATATATATATATATATTATATATAGTATATATATATATATTTATGTGTGTGTGCGTGTAGAATCTACTGGTCAC
>JANJGK010000025.1:36424090-36426590 GCA_039081455.1 Macrobrachium rosenbergii
CACCAAGTAAGTCTCATCATGTAAGTTAAAATACGTCTGTGCATGTGTGTGTTTGTGTGTGTGTGTGTGTGTGTGTGTGAATGTAAGTAGCCTAGTGCTCCAAATTATGTTGAGATGACAAACTGTCAGAATTTTTCATTATTCACCAGCTTCACCTGTTAGTCACACAGACAATAGTTCGAAAAAATCCATCAGCAGTAAAGCAGTGTGAACAATTCATCACTGCTCAGATACAATGGCACCATAAAATGATCAAGGATGTAATATTACTAGTTGAGATTGGCATGCGGCCGACAGAAAATGAAAATTAGTCCCGTTTGCCCAACTTCAAAAAGTGATCTTGACGAACGATAAATCTAGATCAAGGAAAGAGCCATGACTGCAAACTACCATGAGTTACATTATAGTTCCAACTGTTCAGGACAGATTTCACTAATAAAGCCTCCATATTCTCTAACATCCTTCATACAACATATTTCATAACTGAAACGAACACGTGCATTAAACTTATAGCTTTGTTCATATCGGGATGCAATAATGTTGATATAAATCTTGCCTCAAGTTGGTTTAAGTACAAATTTACCCAAAAAATTAACTGGATTGATATCCACAGAGAAAGCAGTAAAACCATTTGTACATACAGATCTTAAATATACATACTGTACATAGACATACATAGACACATACACTCACTCACACACACACACACACACACACACACACACATATATATATATATATATATATATATATATATATATATGTGTGTGTGTGTGTGTATATATAATATATATATAAATATATATATATATATATATATATATATATATATATATATATATATATATATATATATATATATACAAATGACCCTATCCACAGGTCAAATATATACTGTGTGTGTGTGTGTGTATATATATATATACATATATATATATATATATATATATATATATATATATATATATATATATATATATATATATATATATATATATATATTTATATATATATATATATATATATATATATATATATATATATGTGTGTGTGTGTAATTGTAATAGCCACAATACCCTCTTAACCTCTCGAATTCTTCGCGCTTTTTTGGATGCTCTTGTCACTACAAAGCCGTAAGATCCGAGTGCAAAAAATTGATTGAAGTGACTGTGATGTCCGGTCGCTGGAAACGAACCCGTGTCACCAAAATCACAAGGAGGTCACGTTGCCGACCTGGCCACGAGAAGGATAAAAGTCAACTGTATTACCTCTCGTACATACATATACCTGTCGTCAGTCCGACCGTTAGTCAGCCTCAAAATCCGCTGGAATGTTGTTCATAGCCCACTAAAGTCTACAGTAGGACAAGCTTTAGCAGGAAGCCACCCATAAGATCATAATGACAGCTTTAAGACAAAAGGCAACTCGATATCTATGAGGCACTGGCCGACAGCGATGACGTCATGACTGAGAAGTCAATCAGCCTCCTCTTCCAGGATCTTTCCGAAATTTACCAATTATTCTTTTATTTAGCTTACAATGAACGCAAAAACCATTCTTGTAATATCAACTTGCACCTGGCTGTAAAGACATACCAGATAATCTCCTGAACAAACTTTCTCTTTAGATGGCCATCTAGGAAAATAAACAGGCCAGTCGTGTATCAGTTTTTTAATTAGTTTAGAAGCCTCTGGCACCTTCTCCACCAGAGATCTGAATTATGTAGACAATGTCTGCAACAATTTCCTACCCCAACAGCCTCCCTTCTGCTTTGTGTTCTCAAGAGAATTGTTATAAATTAATCATTAATTATGATTATAAACTCCCAAGTACCCCTGCTGTATACTTACTAGGAATTCGTTAGAAATAAAAAGTTTTTTTTTTTTCAGGATCAGGACGTGCACCAATAGAGTTCCGCTCCATGTTCTTAACAACTGAAGAAAGGTCGATGATCACGAAGTCTTTCCTCCACAAAGTCTCCTATTGTCACATTACAATTTTGGCGACTTTCGTATGTGGAATTTTTTCCATATATATATGTATGTATATATATATATATATATATATATATATATATATATATAATCACTCTGACACATGATTTATACATCTAACAACCGTAGGAAAATGAAACAGGGAGGTAAATACTGACTAGTGTCGGCTTTCTTTCCAAGCCATCTTCAGAGGACTGAAACAAAGTGGAAAAAATTCACAACATATATGCTTGCAAAACAGCGCATACGAACATACAGACGGAGGAAAACCAAATGTTTACACCGCAAATTAACGGATCAAGTTTATATATGCCATGACTAATATTTACGTACTTGCCGAAACTTTCTTTTGCAAAGCTAGACTCAATGATGTTTCTTTCCAGTGCGTTCTTAGAATAAACAACCTTCTATGCCCCTGCCAAGTTGATTGTAAGATGTTTTCGCTAACATGTACAAAAATTCGACTGTTCATCTTTGCAGGCCTTACATTTCTTTTATGCTGTTCT
>JANJGK010000025.1:36434090-36462094 GCA_039081455.1 Macrobrachium rosenbergii
GTGAAGTGGTCACAATAAGTAACTGCAAGAAAAAGAACAAATATTCGTCAGATATTCACGGTGACAGATAAGGGGCCAACTTAGACATGGAGCTTCACACACCCATCTCAGCCCCAAGGGTCGGCCAGAAAAATAAAAATATTTAATGAAGCTTGCAGCATTACCGGAGTCCATTGCGATCTGCAATGGATCACAATGAGTCTCAAGACCCACCGGAGTGACTGAGACTGCATTATACAGTTAGTACAGAATCCGGTTTCTTTTCATTGCTCAATATCTTTCAATGTTGTCCTGGTTGGAAGTATACTCTGATAACCAATATGTTTGCTTTCTTGGAACCTAAAATTAACGTTACTCCATTTTTATCTTTCCTGCATCTCCGGCATTTAAAGCTTCAGTTTTCATTCCATACGAAAGAAGTAAACAATAAAAAAGAATCGTGCTCAAGGGATTGTAAGCTCACGTGCCTTGTCTCATCAGTCACTCTTCGACACGCTGGCTAAATACCGTCCAGTTTCCGGAGCTTTGCTCATAACTCTCAGGGTTAAGTCAACTTTCCTATGAAAGGCTAGCGAAATAAATGGCAAGAAGGAAACCTGTCTGAATGATAATCTGCACTAAACTTGTATAAGGTAAAATTTAAATCGGTGGGCGTGGTTTGAAGGCAATCTGATTTTCACAATAGCTTTAGCATCGTGAAAATGAATATGGTGCTCACTCAAAAGGTGAACGGTTCTGAGGGTAAATGATCTATATACTCGTTTTATGCAAAAGTTGCCTCAAATTATTTATTTTATCATCAATATGCCTCTTTGTCTATTCACACTTTTAATTATCTTTTAGCAAACCACAACTATTTTTCCCTCCACATACGAAAGAAGTCGTTGAATCTATAGAAATCAGATCAAGATGATTATAGTACTGCATAATTACAGAGCACTCGATTAAATCTCGAAACTTGCCTCCATTTTTTACTGTGGATACGTTTCATTTTCTAAGCAAAAGGGAATGCATGTCTTTGCTAAACTTCTGGAAAATATGAAACCAAACTTTACCAATGACATTCCAACGAAAACAAAACTAGAATCCTACAACGAGAAAAAACAAAAATAGCCACAGGTAACATGCCACTTCGAAGGAGACATTATCGTGAGTCATGTTTAAGGGAGTTTAAGGAAGGTGCTGGATGTCTCAGGCGATGGGGGATTAGAAGGCTCAGAGACGAAAGGGATTACGAAGGAGGAAGGGACTGTTCCGGAGGAGGAGGAGAGAGAGAGAGAGAGAGAGAGAGAGAGAGAGAGAGAGAGAGAGAGAGGGGAGGGAAGGTGGGCGTAGTCTCTAACGCCATTTTAATCAATCCTCGGATTCTACTTACTCTTCCTCCTCCCTACTCTCCAACAAGGAAACCAGGGTCTAATCCCTAGGCAACATTTCAATTTGAATGTGGTGTTATAGAAAGGTTAGACGGCCAGACCTTTGAATTAAATTGACTGTATTTTAAGGGACGCTGATTGGGACGCAAATACACACCACAATGATGATGCTGATGATGATGATGATGATGATGATGATAATGACAAAAAGGGGAGCAGGAGGAGTAGGATGTGTTGAATAAAGCTGCCAGTATTGACCAATATTATCATCATCATTTTCTTATGATAAAAGTAATATTCAGTTGTAATATCGAGGCATTTCACCATCAAATATGCACTGAAAGAGTTTCGAGGAACGGTATCTGTAGGACTGAAAGCCACTGCTAAGTTGCAAAAAGCTCATAAATATATATATATATATATATATATATATATATATATATATATATATATATATATATATATATATATATATATATATATATATATATATATATATATATATATACATACATATATATATATATATATATATATATATATATTATTATATATATATATATATATATAATATATATATATATATATATATATATATATCATACAGTGTATATGTATATATATATGTATGTATGTATGTATGTGTGTGTATGTATTTAAGGAAAGATTCAGGTCACCTATACATTCATACTTTAACTGCTAAATCATGGACAATTTCTCAGTGCAGAAAACATCCAAAATATAATCCGCTTTATGTACCTAAGCAGAGGAGGCTTCTTTGTCACCAATGCCTCGACCTCCACTACACATCTTGTACGAATTTTCTCGCTTCTAAGACATTGGGGCCGTTCCTTTTCAAAGCCTCTTCCACGTCATCAATCCACAGAATGGTATAGGTTTTTCTCTTCCCCTTTCTAACACTTCCGGACTGCACAGTCTTTTCACAAACCATTCGCACTCTCTACCTTCCACATCACTGAACCATCCAAAATACTGTGATCCACACCTTCACACACCAACACTTCTACACACCTTCAAATTTCTCAACTTTTCAAAAACTTTTTATTCCAAAGAGACTATGCAACCATCTTATTACCCTCCTTGCTTCAATTTTCCAGTGACCTTCTCTCACAATAACGTCTTCCACTATATTTACTACAAAACATCTATATAGATCAACTGCTTATTTTCTTTTGTCATCCATATTTACATTAATGCTCCCACTTACTGATTTCCATCATAATCCTGCTTTTATCTTCATGTTTCTCTTCCTGGAAACACTTTCAAACGTTCAAACTGTTTTCGTAGTTTCTCTTCACTATTCCCATATATATATATATATATATATATATATATATATATATATATATATATATATATATATATATATATATATATATATATGTATAACTGTGTATATATTTATATGTATACATATAGATACATACACACACATATATAATATATATACATATATATATATATATATATATATATATATATATATATATATATATATATATATATATATATATAATGGGGAAAACAGAATAATAACTTGTGCATATCCATGAAAAAGTATGGTCTGATAAAAGGTATAAAACTGCGTGCATAAATACCTGATATTGGAATGCATACATGTATCTGTATATGCAAATATTGCAAGTCAGATTTACAACTTACAAAAAAATCACAAAAAACAGGAGACCAGAATGAAATCACGAATAAAATTTAAACATGATGATTCTGTCACTTGGCAGAATATTAAAAAAAAAAGGCATAATATCAGAGGGCAAAAGTAAACGCGGAATTCTTCGGCGTGTTGCGCATGTCAGACTTTTGTATTATATTATATTGTATCATATATTATTTTTCTATAGCCCGTTTCCCATTTCTCGACCTGTGTTAGTGGTTCTTCCTTTCGATTTTCATCGTGTATTTTGGGACCATGGTGTTGCCTCTATGCCTCGCCAAAGGGTATTTAATGAGCTTATGTGCGAGAGGCATTAGGTATTTCTTGGCATTTTGTTCATCTTAGCAATGACCAGCCCCACATGTGCTCAATTCGTTAACTGGACACCCAGCGGCAGAGCAACGGTGAGACCACCATCGGATACTATTATATATAAGTGTGCTTATAACATCAAAAATGACGATTATACAGGAGAGCAAGTTGCGGCCCCGGGGGAGTTAAATAACGCCAAGAAGCTATGACCAAGACCAAGGTATCTTCCTTTTGCACATTCATGTAAAAGCCAGTGCATGGTGAGAGACTGGCGGGGCGGGATGCGGCAGTTCTAAACTTAGAATTTACTACCCGTAAAACATCGTTATTACACACAGGAAAAGATATATATAGATACACAGACTTTTATTATACAGAATTATATTACATTACAGCATACACAGCGCCTCACTGAGAGGTGGGCTCAAGTGGAAAGTGGTCGGTCGCACAATGGAAGTTTCCTAATTGCCTGGCTTCGAGTTTTATGACGAAAGTGCAAAAGACAATTGCTTTGGAATTATGCAAAAGAGAACATTAGACTCGTATACGAGCTTATTGTGCTTGTTACTGTCTTTTACGGAAGCTGAATTATTCCACCGCATTCGCTTAACAAAGGAGTAGTTCCGGTAGCTATGACTCAACGGGTGTTCCTATATTTTTGCTCTTGATATTCGCAATATTATTTCAAATATAGCTAGTGGTGTCGGTAATTAGCGTAATCGAGATAAGGAGGCTAATAATTAAGCCAAAAATAACAAAAAGTTCGCCGACTGGCCTAATGCTTAATAATGATGACAACTTTCAAACTTTTAATTACTATCCTTACCATTAAAAAGTAATTACAATGCACCTGGGGTACTTTGCATTTTTCAGACTGTTATATCATAGGGACAATATATATCGCCTCAACACATTTTCATGAGTTAGCTTTGATGTCATTTACTTTTATTTCAAGAAACTCCTATCGTCAGCTAACAAAAACACACACTAGTGAACTCATCCAGTATTGAGTCACAACAAAATCAAAGAATGAAAACGAGAAAGTAACATGGCTCATGAGTGAGGAACAACGCGCAAGCTGAGTCTGAATCCACTCCACATTTACCGATGTGGTTTTTCTAAGAGAAAATCAGCATTACTCGAAATTATGGGTAGCTTGAGAGTGTTACTGCTATTTTTCTTTAGATTACCAAACTCATTTTCTTTTATTCTACATGAAGTGGACTTTTTGAAGCAACATTTGCCACAGCCTACAATATAGTCGCTTTAACTTTATCGTTTCTTTAATATACCTCTAACAAATCTTTCCAAGAATTCTAACTTAACCACGTGGATTCCTTTCCCGTATTTAAATTTCTCAATAAACCTCTATACAAGAAGTTTACCTAAACCTTATTATTCTGATGACCAAAGAATGCAGTAAGCACAAACAAACACATGCTCACATACACATACGAACTAAATCATTCGGTAAGATTATGGAACATTTTGAGAACAGCTTTCCCTGAACTTCGACCTAACGGCCACAACTTATTTATTAGGCGTTTTGTCACTACGTTGTTCCATTTTGAAATTTTAATTTTATGAATATATTCATTTGAGGCCATTATGTATGTCATTGTGTTTTGTTTCTCTTTCAGCATTTTGATTTTTTGAATTATGGAAATTATGTATCTTT
This sequence comes from Macrobrachium rosenbergii, assembly GCA_039081455.1. NCBI lineage: Eukaryota > Metazoa > Arthropoda > Malacostraca > Decapoda > Palaemonidae > Macrobrachium > Macrobrachium rosenbergii. The sequence goes on from JANJGK010000025.1 coordinate 36,439,147, forward strand.
AGGGTTATCCGATTAAAAATGAAAAATTTTAATTCTTGTTCATGGAAATCATAACATGAACTCATTAAACTAATTTCTCCTTGATAACTTAACCAACATGCGACATTCAAAATTCTTTTTCACAGTGTCTGAGAACTTAACATACTTAATCCTGAAAAGAATGCTACATAAACGAAAAATTTAAAGAAAACTTTTTCCAAAGATTGGCTTAGGATACTGAAAATTATTCAGGCTACAAAGATTTTTTTTCTTTATGTTTTTTTTTTATCTATGTAGTGCTCCTTGCAGACTTTAGTACGTTGAGTTCTCAGACACTGTGAAAAGTGTTTTTAACGTTGCATGTTAATCAAATTATCAAGGAGGAATTAGTTACTGACTTCGTGTTATGACTCATCGCCTGAGGTCTTCTGTTGCAGATGACGCTCTCATACCTATGTGAGAGGCTCCATTCCGATTTCCAAGAACAATATTTACTTAAAATTTTTCATTTTTAATTGGATGCTTATAAAGATACATATTTTACATAATTCCAAAAATCAAACTGCTGAAAGAGAAATAAAACACAGTGACAACTAATAATAGCCTCAAATAAATATAATCAACAAGTTAAAATTTTAAAATGGAACAATGTAATGAATAAACGCCTAATCAATAAGTAAATATATAAATGAAACTGATAAATTAAAATGATAGAATAAAAAACTTAAGAGGGAGCCACTGAAAACCTGTAAAGAAAAATAGCAATAACTTCTAGAGTTGATAATTAAATAATAGCAAAATATATCAAAAAGTAACAAAATGTATCAACAAAGAGTGCTTTAAATCAACGCGAGCTCTTTTTCTTGCAACAAACCTTTCCATTTCATCACTTTTGCAGTGAAATGGAAGTCTGTCAGAGGACAATGAAAGTGCATTAATTTACAGAATTTTTCTCCGTCAGCAACGCATCGCTTTTTATTACCTTTCGCTGGACAATATCTAAATGTTAAGATACTTGGCTCAAATTCGTTTCTGTGAATCATTTGGACGGTTGCCAGATGTATAGGTCTAGTACATATGCTCATATAATCAACAGAGATCGAAAGAGGGGGCGGTGCGCTTTATGAGAACATTTTTTTTATAATCAAAATAAAAAAAAAAACTAGCATCTTACAAATAACGTCTTCAAAATAATTACAAGAGAGAGAGAGAGAGAGAGAGAGAGAGAGAGAGAGAGAGAGAGAGAGAGAGAGAGAGAGAGAGAGAGAGAGAGAGAGAGTTGTTGTGCGTATTATGAAACAGTATAATTTTTTTTTAATTCACAAAAAATAAAAGTATGCTAACCTTTCTCACTACATCTGTAGAGAATTAAAGAGAGAGAGAGAGAGAGAGAGAGAGAGAGAGAGAGAGAGAGAGAGAGAGAGAGAGAGAGAGAGCACCAACAGATAGGGCACAGAAATGAACAAACAGATGCCAAACGAACATCTCGCTTTGGAGAAAGTTCCAAGATATTCCAAAGTGAAAGTACCGCAAATTCTCTAAAATCACCTTTCTCAGCATGTCACACACCGCTTTATACTGCAAATTAATAATGAAGGCAAAAGAAGAGTATGCAAGTCACACTAACTGAATAAGCCGAAAAAGTGAGGGCCACCCAAAAAGATGCAAAAAACCGAACGGTACCCCATTTCCATATGACAGAAAGAGAAACCGCATTGTCTTCCCCCTCATTCAAGCTGTATTGCTTTCAAATGGTTGAATTTATTTGGTGCTTCGAATACAGTGTGAGGTTAATGGAATAAAAGCTTAGAGGCAAAAATCGCAGCAATTTTGCTAGGGGAACGAAGGTGCTATTATGTATTCCAATATGGTCTGACTTTACGCCTTGTGTGATTTCAAAATTTGTTGCTTTCATTTGAAACCTATTGGCTTTCTCGTCTCATTATAACCACTGTCGCCTGCATCAGACTGCTAAAGTTTGTTGAAAGTTTCAGCAGACCTGCGAACTTAACACAGCTCCAGTTACATTCGACATCTGATATAGCATTAGAGGCCATTCTGCTGTTCGTAACAATGATTTAACAACATGTTAACGACTCAGTCAAGTCATCAGGACTTCGGGAAAATTTCCCCCCATTTTCTGGATGATTTCCTGTTGATGCAACACCAGCAAGGAACACCAACATGAATTTTATTAAGTAACAATTATTATCATTCAGATGAACCTTATTCATATAGAACAAGCCCACAGGGCCATTGGCTTGAAATTCAAGCTTCCAAAGAATATGGTGTTCATTAAGAAAAAGTAGGATGAAGTAAGAGATCCCACTTATTTAAAAAGAAAAAAATTAATTAATAAATTAATAAATAGATAAAAATATATTAAAATGTAAGGAAAATAGTATTAGGGTAGTAATGCATTGCATCTTCGCTTGAACTTTTGAAGCTCCAAATTGCACGACATCCTCTGGGAGACTGTTCCACGGTCCAACGGTGTAAGGAATGAAGGATCTCTGTAACCGAGGAGTTCGACAGCGAGCCACATTTACTGCATATTAGTGCTGCTGTTCAGCGAATCTGGTTGCTTTCGACAGGAAAAGGGGATCAGGGATCAATTGTGAATGTGAAAGATCTATGTCAAAATACAACGTATGAAAAATTGACATACAAGAGACCATCCGCCGATGGTCCAAGTCATAACTGCTAATATTAGGAAACAGAAACCTACCACCACGAACCACTCTATCTTAAAGAGATAAATCTCTAGAAGAAGCAGACAACCATACCGGAGAACAGTATTCTATTAAAGGAAGGAAAAATGACCTAAAACAAGTTGCACTGGTTTTATCACTGTTATAAATATGAGGCCTTTCATACAATACCTAACTTCGCGCGGCATTTGCTGACACTCATTAGGTGCTTCTAAAAAGTAAGATGTGAGTCAAAAGTTACACCTAGAAAGCTTCAGACTCATTCAGCAGAGTCCCATCAACTTGTAGGGGAGGATGGGGTGGAAAGCCTGTATGAGATCTGCTAATCAAGTGTTGTTTTACCGGAGTTCAGCCTCATACCCGACCGACTGCATCATTCACTATTCCGCTCCATGTCCAGATTGAGAATAAGTGCAGCTTCATTTCTCTTAGGTGAAGACTTTATGACACCCACATACTGAATGATCTTGTTTTCCAGGCCAGCAACCATATCACTTGTATACACTAAAAATAACAGTGGGCCAAGAACACTGCCCTGTGGAACTCCAGACATAATATGTCTTGGTTCACTAAAGATGCTATTAACAGTAACTCGTTGCTACCTACCTGTGAGGAAATCTTCAGGTAAACCTAACGCACATCCACCCACTCCAAGATTCTGAAGTTTAAAAATAATGGCCTTGAGATTTACTAAATCGATACAGAAATATAATGAATCTACTAATCTTCGAAGACAACCCACTATAAACTTTTTTTAAAAAAACAAAGGGAAGAAACCATCAGGATCTTCTCCACCCTAGCTATCAAGATTATTAAGAATTTCTCAGCTGATTGCTTAGCTTCAAAAGCTTGATGAAGCAGTTCAGCTTTTTCCTTAGGGCCAAGTAACCAATCTACCGTCAGCTTTTCGTAGTGTAGCAATGGAAGACAAGACTGACCCAAAGACAGATGATGTCAATTTGGTCCACCGCAGATGAGGCTGAGTAATTCCTTCAAGTTTCCTCTTTAAGGAATTACTGTAATTTCTCTTTGGGATATGATAAATTCTATTTGAAGCACGGCAAGACTCAACAAAAGTGGTGTAATTTTCATGTAAAGGATTTCATCTCCATGTTTTGAATTTGGTCTGTTTGTAATGATAAGCTCATCTACATATATCATCAAACCATGACTGGTCATTTGTCCTTAATTTAATGACCTTTCTAGGAACATACCTTACCAACATAGTCATCAGCTTTTCATTTGGCTTCTTCTTGGGATCTGAATCTGATACAGGATGTGAAATATTAAGTGTGTGACATGCTTCAGTAAAGCAATCCCAATTGGCTCTAGATTTCAGCCAGACCACTTTTCCAATGGTGGAATTAGGAATATACTGATTGACAGATATCTTCATCTAGGTGGCGTAGTGATCGGAAGTGCATATATACTCACAGACCCTGGACTTTACAATAGCTGGAGCATCTGTGGATGTGAGGTCTAATCTATTACCCGAAATATGCGTGGGTTCCTCAATTAGCTGGACAAAATCGGAGGGTACACAGAACTCAGGAGCAGACCGGTCATGCTGATCTGTGGAATCTGAATTAAGCCACTCTGTGCTTTGCATTGCAGTCTCCACAAATAACGAATGAAGCTTTTGAATCCTGTGATGGAACCATGCTAATCGTCTCCAAGAGACGGTCATTAATAGAATCGTCGATATTTCGATTGTGGTAAACAGCAAATAAGTATATATTGTAGAACTTATTAAAAATCTTGAAAGATTTCATGGCAACTACACTCTAAATTTTTCTGACGATATATGGGTCGTCCAGACTTAGTGTATACAGCCATACTTTGTGTATGTGGGATTTTAAGATGATAAATAAAATCCAGGCCATCAAACCCTAAGATTAAAAACTCAACCTTTGACTTGTTACTACTTACAAGTGTCTCAGATAAAAACATCAAATCGTAGTTATGGACACAACTCTGGAGATCAAGAAAATTTTACCTTAAGCACCGAATATTTGAGTAAAGTACTCTGCAGTTTTTCTTACAGTAATAAGTAGCAGGCCCAGGGTTCAGCTCAGTGACTCCCGAAAGAATTAAAATTAACAAAATTAGTAGCAACACTAATAAATACTCATAACAACAGCAGCATAATAGAAATCAACAGCAATTAATAATAATAATGTCGTACACAACAATATTTACATTATTTACAAAAATAAAAAATTAAATTGAAATTATAGATAAACCTAACCATGTCATTCAAAACACACCGGAAGCAACTGGTGAATAAGGTGCAGCAAGCACCCTTATAAAGCACTTAAGAAACCCACCAGGCTTGCCACAACTACGGGGGGGAGGACAGTCAGGATGGATTTAGAAATTATAAAAAGCTTCGAAGGAAAAGACTGAGTAAAGAAGTCGCTTTCCTAATAATCCACCAAGCAACTTTTGCTTTCTTATCAGCCTGTCCTATACACTTTCCAGAAAAAAAAATAAAGTGAACTAAAAAAAGTAAAAATGCCTGATTGTACCTCAAGCCAGGAAATCCAAAACCAAGAACATGGAAGGCCATGGTACAATGGCTATGGCACAGTCCAAGGTTGGAGAACAAGGTGAGTATTCAGAGTAACCTTCTCTTAGAAGGGTTGCCTGACAAGGCTGAAGGGTACCTTCCACCAGCTGGCTTGATTTCGGAGTGTCTTTCTCTTACAAGAGTTGCCTGCCAAGGCTAAAGAGTCTCTTCTACCCTAACTCGTGTAGGCAGAGACATCATACTCTGGAGTGAATGTTGCTAAAGGTAAGTATATCTTAGTTTAACCAGACCACTGAGCTGATTAACAGCTCTCCTAGGGCTGACCCGAAGGATTAGATTTATTTTATGTCGCTAAGAACCAATTGGTTACCTAGCAACGGTACCTACAGCTTATTGTGGAATCCAAACCACATTATAACGAGAAATGAATTTCTATCACCAGATATAAATTCCTCTAATTCTTCATTGACCGGTCGGAGAATCGAACGCGGGACCAACAAAGTTCTAGCTGAGAACGATACCCACCCGTGCAATGAGGAACTGAATGTTGCTAAAGAAAAGCCACGTTAACCCACTTTTCAACTAATGTGTTGGTCAGGTACGCATTACTCTCGATACGAATAATTGTCTGAGGCTATATATACTACATTCAAACATAAAAAAAAGTTTCTATAATAAAAATAGAACTCAGAAATCAAAATTATTCGGGTAAAAACTTCAGGAAAAACAAATGAGCGTCATTCATTTCAAAATTCGTTCTCATAACACGATTAAGATTAACATTTTAAACAAAATATTAAAAAAATTAAGATAAAAAATATTACTCACAAGCTTTTTCCAAAGATGTCAAACAATGAGTTCTTTCGTTGGTTCTTCTAATAACCGCTGTAATTATTGCTAACGCATAAAGCTATACGTAAATTTGACTGAAAATTGAGATAAATTCATTCTGAATGTGGAATCCCGTTTCACATTACAGTAAATCCCTCTTTGATGACTTCTGTTCCCTCAAAACATCATGAAACAGAATGCCAATTTCTCCCATTATTATATAATAACTTGAAATCCTTTTGACTTAGTATCGTTAAATTTATTAATATCTCGTCTTCCGAATTTAACACTGAAGAGCAGTCCCTCTGTCTAAACTTGTAACAGGGCCATTATTTTGTGTTCTCAACGCTCGTCCATAGAAAGATACTCTTACAGGAATAACTCGAATGTAATCCGAAGAATTTGAAATTTAATCTCTACTTTGATTTAATTAACTGGAGAAAATACAAGTATATATCATCTGTTGCTCACCAGTTCTCCTTGTGTAACACCATATGCGTCCTATGAGCCATAACTCCCCGAGTGAGCTTTATCTAACGTGTTTAAAATCCTTCTACCTACAGTACAGAGGATTCAGATTTAATTACGCTTACAATATATAATCAGAAAGGTTGAAATATATTTCAAAGTTTTCATGGCAGTCTCGGATTTTCAATATGCTACTGGCCTTTAATGGGTTTTATTTACCTTTTAAGATTTTATCCACTTTTTCTGATTGACCTTAATGACTGATTTGAATAAACCAATCATACAATTAATAATTTGGACTTGATACTGGCTTTGGAATCTTTGCACTTCGGGGAGGTCAGCACTACTCTAATTGGTATTGGGGATCTGGAAGGGAAGTCCCACCTAAACAAAGATTCTTTAAAGGACAATTTTTTATTTTTACTTTCCCCAAATTTTCCCGTTGTCTCTTTCGCTCTCGTTGCCATGTGAAAAGGCACCTTGTGTCATCCCCTTTAATGATCAGAGGGTAGGAGCACCACACTTCTCGGTTGGTAGGTTCCTGAACAGACTTCGGAATCCACTAAAGCGTTCTTGATACAGTAAAGATTAATTTCCCATATTTTGGTGGTTTAAGCCACTCTTTTTAGTTATTCACAGGATTTGGACGTCAGATAGCAAGGGGTACCGGCAGATGTCACCTCGATCCCGTTTACTCACTCGAGACGAATGTCAATATCGTTAATCTTTACATGGCTGCAGCAAACAGAACAGCTATTACAATCACGAAGAATTAAATCCTCATTAATTTATACCATGCAAATTGACTTCAACGTGTCTTCACATACTGTCGATATCACACCTTCCTATATCGCTACAATTCTCCCCCTAGCCTGTAAATATTTGTGAATAAACCCACTATCTTCAGCATCATCTCACTGCCTATTTTAAGTAAAGTATGTTTGTGTGTGTGTATATATATATATATATATATATATATATATATATATATATATATATATATATATGTGTGTGTGTGTGTGTGTGTGTGTGTGTGTGTGTGTGTGTGTATACGTGTGTGCATGTTTGTATGTATTATATATATATATATATATATATATATATATATATATATATATATATATAAAACACTGCTGAATCACATACTGTGTTCATGAATTAGAACCCACATTCTTTGTACATTTGGGTTGGATACTTTCCTCTCCGTCCAGATACTCTCCGGGACGGACTGAACATCGCTGCAAAAGCCATGGGAACGTGTAGAGCTTCAATTTTGTTTTCCCTTCGATTGGTGTAAGAAGTTTTACAACTGCTTCATGCTTATTCAGTGGTGTTATTTTCTTCGAAATTTCTTGTGGTTATGAATTTTACGAATAATTTCCTTACTTTGTAAGCTCATTAGTTAACCTGAGAATCGCGACTTCAACACGTTACTCCCTCACTTTTTTGGCATAATTTTTGTGTTACGCTGTCGGACATGCATAGTTTAGGAACCACCAACTTTTGAAAGTACATCTCCTGGGCTTCTGTAGGTTCATAGGGCAGGCGCTGATCTCCTGTTTTTTAGGCCGACAGCCAGTGGCGACAGGTCCCAATGCCTATGACACGTGGCCAGTGCGTCGCTAGGCCCATTGTTTAACTCCCCAGCCCGAGGGCTGGTACCATTGCAGCATTTTATCCGTGATTGGAAATAAGCACAATTTCTTACACGATGTGATTTTTGTGCACACTATTACCAAATCCTCATAGTGATATTGATTTATTTCGTGGATTTCTCACATATATCAATTGCATTTTTCATCGTTTAATATACAAGTTCGTAGGCCATTTAATTAAAACTTTCCGATCTTATCTCTAAAATTAGGCATTTGATTTTGTGTAAAAATTCAGTGACGTTTATTGAATCACGGACACTAAATCCGTTTGTTAAACTTGAATTTTTCAGTGTTTAAATCTGGCGAATCAGTCATTCTGTTCATACAAGATTTTCCCTTTATATAAATGAGTAATGTCGGAAACACTATCCCTTTGTTCACTAAATCAATAAAGTTCTGAATCACTCGAAACCCTTTCGGACAAGTCTATAAAGCACTATCTGGCAACTTTCTCATAAGCACATACAGGCACTTCACATTGTCTCTATTGTGGTTGGCCCGTATGAAAATTTCATGCGTATTCGTAAATTTGCTAGAATGTGTAGCACTGTGTTGCTCAATCATAAGATTTACTATATTACTTCCAAGGCTATGAGCATTTGTAACAAGAACTATTTTCATTCAAGTGACATTTGTAAACATTGCAAACTACTGTATTGGAATTGTAACTATTACAATTTTGCAAAGTAGTGTGTGCAATTTTGTATCCATATTATTACAAATAAAACTTTTTTATCAAAGGCATTACAGAGAATTATTCATTCGCATAATTCGTAAATCATGTTAAAAATTATTCATTTTGGAGATTTAGGTAAACAACTTTCTAAAACAATCTCTCTCTCTCTCTCTCTCTCTCTCTCTCTCTCTCTCTCTCTCTTTCGCATGAGATTCCTTATTTTCGAGGATTTCACCCAACTATCTTGTTACAGACCTCAGTTTTCACAAATATTACTCTCCCGATGTTCAGAATGGCAATGAAGGTTTCTATGTTCCCAATGTGGCTACCATCCCATTTAACGACAATATAACACAAGAGATTTTACACTGGATTCAGATCAAGAGATTTGCTGGTCATTCATTCCGGATGATGTCCGTATGTTCTATAAGCCTTTCTGTAACCAGGTGTTCATCACTAAATATACTGACTCTGACTCCAGATCAGGGATTAGCAGTGTCCCAATTGATAGAACAAGAACATCTAATATTTCAATACCCTGTCAGCTCTTCGTTGATCTCCATTAGTTCTACTGAACCCTATCCGCCGTCCACCAATAAGGTGGGATGGTTTAGAATAAGATGGCTTCGTGCCATCACGGGCCTTACTACAAGTGCGTTAAGATCTTGGTGTTTAGCGGCCTGATGTCGACCTCTTGACTCTGCCCAACAAACAGAGGCAATCCACTCGCACAGGAGCTGCTGTAACTCTACCCCGCTGCCGTACAAATTGGGTAATTTTAGACTCTTGGCCTTTTCATCTGTATTTGCATATTCCCCAAACGCTGCTCAGCCCCACCAGTTAAATTGCTCTAATAAAAACACTTGGAATGGACTAGTTTGCCGAATATATGGTCTACATTTGTATCATATAGCATCTCAGCACGCTTAAAAAATAATGCAAATACATCTAAAAATTGTATTTACTAGATGTCTACAGTGCGACTAACGTATTTACCGGTAGAGGCCTTCTCATGACTAAAGATGACATTCTTCCAAAAATTATCGGATTCTGGGTAGTATTCTGAAGCACAGCCAAGTCTCTCTCGGGATCGTCCACTTCCGTGCAACGTATTCACATTAAATTTCTTCTTTTTCTCTCCCTTCATATGTCTACACACAGTTGTTCTGTTGATGGCAAGTTACCAAACAATCTCGCATATAAAACACTGGCCTTGCTTGAGTACGTGATTGACGACCGTAGAGGTAAGTTGCTGTGCAGTTGCCTATTTGCAGTATCATCTACGCGAGTCACATGAACTTTCTTCCCTTTGTGTGACGTCACAAGAGCCAAGATAATGGTTTCCAAATAAATAAAAAGTCTATGTACAGTACAGCCATGAATTTTTTAAATCCTTAATAGATGACTCCAGGTTCAGTAAAAAATCTAACCCATAAGAATCTAATGGAGTCACCATGGGCTCTCATTTGACTTCAGTTTTAGCTAATATTATCATGCCACTTGGAAGTAAGTCTCCCGATTAGTGTCCACCACGTCTCGCCCTGTTTATTACTAGCTTCATGTGGATGATATTTTGTTCTTTTCACAAAACAGAGTTGCTGCTGAGCAGATTTTAAAATATGCCAGTAATCTCCATCTTTATATTAATTTTACTACTCAACACGAAAACTATGATTGCCTGCTTTTTTAGACGTTTTAATGACTAGATCTGGCAACACTTCTCCCTTTCTGCTTACTGCAAAGAAACTTGCAACGGACTTGGCTCTAATCTTTACATCTCTTATTCTAATTTCACACAGAAGAACATTTTTACTTTCTTCTGGCTGGATTTATTGTCACAATAATAACAGTATCTTAGCAAGTATTTTCATGAAAATTGCTACCAAATATCTCAAGAAATTTATAAATACGTTTCAACATTTAACTCGATTCTTATTGTACCAAAACCTAAATCTCATTACTCTTTATCACATGCCTTACGACAAGTTTTTGAATACGTAACTCAGATGATTAAAAAGCATTTTTGTTATCTCAATACTAAGCTTGTTCTTAGAAATCCAATAACAATTGGCTTCCTGTTTGAGTTTAAAGAAATTTTTCCTAGTCTTCTGTGTTCTTTGATGGTATGTAAATAAACTTGTCTGAAATGTAATCTTGGTACTAATCCTCGCTCCGTTAAGAGAAAGCTTAAAGTGCTGATTGATTGCCATAAAGCAAGGAGTTTCAAATACCAGGGAATATGTAAACATAGGCAAGTCAACTATTCCTATGACAATTTGAAATCATAACACAAGCCGCTCACGAAACCTTCACTCCTTATATTAGAGTCATTAACTAAAAAACTACTTTTCAAATATGAAAGGTCAGACTTCCTCTGCCCCTCTCTTTGTCTATTGAAAAAGTTTTTGTTCCTTCTTCTGAGTGTACTTTCCTGGGTCACTCATTGTTTTTATTTTGAAGTTAGGTTAGTTTGCAACATAGGTCTCCGTTTTTAAGTTCTTTTTACCTGAGTCATTCTCTTCTAGTTTAATCTGGTAATTTATTTTTGGCCCACTATTTTATTTTCTGGCCGTGATGACGAAGCTATACTTTGAAAAGTTCGTGTAGAATAACATAAAAACTATGCAACATCTTTCCGCCACCATCATTACATTTTGTATTCCATTTGCTAGATGTCAATGTTTTAAGGATTGATGAAAACTCAAGAGTTTGAAAACAAAGCCTTCTAGTGCTTTCTTTTTATACTTTTTTTTAATAATGTCCCGAGACAGGTCAAACCACTGGGTATTGATGTTGTTTTTAAAGCACAAGGGGCTATTAGAAACATGTTAATTGGAAATTCACAATGAAAAGATACAGACTGTATCTATAAGATTCGCTGTAAGCAATGTAATAAAACATACGTGGGACAAAGGGGAAGACTTTTCGACTGAAACAACATAAATATAGTGTAAGAACAGGTAACATGTCAAATGCATTACTTGCACATGTGATTAACGGTAATCACGGTATTAACTGAACAGAATCGAAATAAATACGGTGAAACGAAATTTAATAGAATCTTGTACAATTAAAAAATATCAGCCTAGGTTTATATAAAGTTGATGAAATTTTAACCAAGGGTATTTTAAAACAAGTAGGTTATTAGGATTACCATTGTTCCACAATTGTTAGCCCTGTTTTTATTTTTAGCAGTGTTTGTTTTGCCACGAAGTCTTCTTGTAACTTTGTATTTGTTTCCTTGGCACCCGTGCCCGAGCCCTGATGAGGTGTAGAAATACAAGGAAGCGCTTCCTTCAAGTCAATTGTTTTCACCCTTCTCCTGGCTGAATATATACGTATACATATATATATATATATATATATATATATATATATATATATATATATATATATATATATATATATATATATATATATGTGTGTGTGTGTGTGTGTGTGTGTGTGTGTGTATGTATATATATAGATATATATACACATACATACATATATACGTGTATATATAGCCTATATATATATATATATATATATATATATATATATATATATATATATATATATATATATATATATATATATATATATATTTCTTCTTCGTCTTCAGCCTTTACCCATCTCTCTATGGGGTCGCTGTTCCGTGTAAGCCTCCTCCATCTTCTTCTATCTTGCGTATCCTGTTCTCTTAACCCTTTTTCCCGCATGTCATTTGCTACGTTATCTTTCCATCTGAATCTTGGCCTTCCCCTCCTCCTTGGCCGCCCCCCCGCCTTCCCAACCACCTCCACGTCCATGACCCTTCTACACACATGATCCTCCTCTCTCCGCATGACATGACCAAACCATTGCAATATTCTTTGCTGGGTCTTCTTTGACACTTCTACCACTTTGACTGTCCCTCTAATATAATCATTTCTGATCCTATCCTTTCTCATGACTCCACACATCCATCTCAACATCCTCATCTCTGCAACTTCCAACTTCCTTTCTTGAGCCTTCTTTATTGACCACGTCTCAGCCCCATACACCATCACTGGTCTAACTGAACTTTTATAAAACCTTCCTTGTACTCTTGCACTAATCTTCTTATCGCACAATATTCCCGACGATCTCCTCCAATTCAACCAAGCACACTGTATCCTGTGGTTTATTTCTGAGTCCATGCCACCATCATACATCACATAGGACCCAAGGTACTTGAAAGTGGTAACCCTCATGATGTCGTCTAAACCTAATTGAACTGCACCCTCTTTTCCTTCCCCTCCCATCCACACATATTCTGTCTTATATCTGCTTATCCTTAAACCTCGATTTTCCAGTGCTTGTCTCCACAGCTCTAGTTTTATCTCCACCCATTCTCTAGTCACGTCCACCAAAACATGATCAGCAAACTTCACACTCCACGAGACTTCTTCTCTGACATCTGATATAATAACATCCATCATAAGGTCAAAGATGAAGGGACAGAGTTGAACCTTGATGTAAACCAACTCTTACACTAAACTCTCCTGTTGTTCCCACAGTGCTCCTTACCTGAGTGGTAACCTTTGCATACATATCCTGGACTACTTTAAAATACTTTCCTGAAACACCCTTCTCTCCTATACATCCCCACACTTCCTGCCTAGGTGTGTATATGTGTGTGTATATATATATATATATATATATATATATATATATATATATATATATATATATATATATATATGTGTGTGTGTGTGTGTGTGTGTGTGTGTGTGTGTATAGATAGATAGATAGATAGATATATGCACGCGCGTGTGGGTGTATGCAATCAAATCCAATCCGACTACGTAAGATATATGAAATATCGTCAATATGGTACCTATACATTGAAGTTCGTCCACAAGTAAAACGACTACTGGCTAATTCCTTCAGCCATAACTCGAAAAAGCAACATGGAATTCTAGAAACAACCACCCTCTCCTTCTCCGCCACCCGGCGAGGATTCTATTCACACCGCCACAAATCTCCCTCATCATCCCCGCATTTCCCTCTTTCTCTTTCCTTTCCCCTCTTCGGATCCTAGCCCTCTTAAACCTTTCCCCCTGCGTTTCTCCAGCTTTCCTCTGGATTCCCCTTAGCGCCTCCAGCCGTAGAGAGAGAGAGAGAGAGAGAGAGAGAGAGAGAGAGAGAGAGAGAGAGAGAGAGAGAGAGAGAGAGAGAGAGAATTAATCCGACCAATCACGTGGGAAACAAGATTAATGTCAGACAACAGGTTCTAGCTCCTATTCTCTGTCTCGCTCATTGTTCTCCTTATAACTAGAGGGAGACGGCAAGGTGATGGAAGAATGTCCATGACTAGGTGGGAATGTATAATAATATTCTACATCAAGCCTCTTGCGGGAAACAGCCATTTTGTTTGTAACATTAACATCGGTCTGCTTTCAGTCAATCTTTGTTATTCAACTACTACTAATCCTAATGCTCATAAAGTTACTACAACTACCAGCACCACAAATAATGAAAAATCTATTGTAACCGTTAAAAGTGTGTTAAGTCAAGACTAGCATTGTTCTTAAGCATCCTATGCACGAGAATACTGTATAGCAACTACAATCCTAAAGAGCATAATTAACCATCTATACTAACTGGCATACTTTACCGGAAAAACTTAAATAGCTTCTGATAAATCCATTACGTGTTATATAAAAAAAACTAAATGTATAAAAACAACATATAACAACGATCAAAATCCACACGTATTCGTACTTCAAAGCAGTAATTAAGATAGTTAACAGTGAATGTCAGGGAAATCTCTAACTGGACTAGCTATTTTTTGGGGAGCATTACCATTTTCTTGTGAAAGGAAATACTCATGAAAAGCACGACAATCATCTATTTGTTCATGATTATCTTATTTCAAGGTAACATGCAATCAATGAATATTCTATTCATTTTGCCCAACTATGCAAACAAAATTATTCTTTGTTTCTAGTAGAAACATCCTTCAGAGGACTTGCAGCACTCCGCCGCCGAAATAAGGAGACTCCCACTCTTCCCTTTTAAGAAGTGGGGGGGGGGGTATGAAGGGGAAATTTTTTTTGTTGGATATTTAGAATAACTTTGCGAGAACATCTGAAGATGCGTTGGGTGTAGAGCCCTTCCTGTATCGGTTTGCCTCCAGGCCGCAGTGCTCATGGGGCTACCTACCTGGGCCTCACTATGAGGGGATGAGGAAGAGAAGCGGGGAGGGGAGATGGAGTACAGATGAGGAGAAGAACCATAAGGGCGAACGAGAGAGACTGAAAAGCTCCATTAACTTTAATAAAAGATTCTTCGAATATCTCGAAGAATTTATTCTATAAGATTTTTAGTACTTTACCGCCCTTACTTTTCTCTATGATTCACTTCTTGTGGGGGACCAAATCTAAGAGTTTAGTGTCTATATATATATATATATATATATATATATATATATATATATATATATATATATATATATATATATATATATATATAACATATATACATATATATATATACACAGTATACATACACACACACACACACACATATATATATATATATATATATATATATATATATATATATATATATATATATATATATATATATATATGTGTGTGTGTGTGTGTGTGTGTGTGTATGTATATACAGTATATATACATATATGATATCTCCAATGGAATTTTCAATGAAAGGCAAAGTCCTTGAAGCATTTACTATTTTCAGACAACACTTCTCCATTATCAAGAGCACAACTCTCAGGGAAAGACTGAAAATGATGCTCTGCTCATTCATTATTATTCAGTGGAAACAGCTGTTTCAACCACTGACTCATGGCTAGCATCAGGGCCACACTATGTCTATAATGGAACTATGCCCCATTATATATGTAAATGCAGCCTATAATAAAAGTAACAGTGAAAACTAACACACTGGTGTGAGGAATAAATGACCTCTGGAACTGCCAAATTCAACAGCAAGGCACATTTATTGCATATTGGTGATGCTGTTCAGCAAATCTGGTTGCTCTTGGCAGGAAAAGAGGATCAGGGATCAATTTTCAATGTAAAAATTCTCTGCTAGAATACAATTTACACAATGATTCAAGACATGAACCCTAATGATATGAAACAGAAACCTAGCACCATGAATCACTCTATCTAAGAGAGATAAATCTTTAGAAGAAGCAGACATCCAAATTTGGAGAACACAGGGAGAATAGAAATCAATCTGTAGTTACTGCAGTCTCCACATATGCCACTCTTTGGAACAGGCTCTGTATTACTAAGCTTGCACTCATCCACAAATACAGTACGTCAACCTTGAAATCTAAAGAATCTACTAATCTTGGAAGACAACACACTAAAAGCCTTTTCAAAAAACAAAGGGAAGAATCCACCAGGATCTTCTCCATCCAAGCTATCAAGATTATCAAAAATTTTCTTAACTTCCCCGCAGCGAAATGCAAATTTTGTGAGAATAGGTTCTGGATACAAAGTATCAGGGAGGACATACTCAGCTGACTGCTTAGCTTTAAATGCTTGATGAAGCAGTTCAGCCTTTTCTTTATAACCAGTAACCAATCTACCATCATCTGTAAGTAGTGGTGGAATGGAAGACAAGCCTGGCCCAAAGACAGATGATGCCAATTTGGTCAACCACAGACGAGGCTGAGTAATTCCTTCAGTTTCCTTTTCAAGGAATAATTGTAATTTCTCTTAGCTACATGGCAAATCATATTCTCAGCACAGCAAGACTAAACAAAAATGGTGGAAGTTTCATGTGAAGAATTTCATCCCCACTTGTTGAATTTGGTCTGTTTGTCGTCCTAAGCTTGTCTACATGCATCATCAAATCTTGAATGGTCGATTGTCCTGAACTTGATGGCCTTTTTAAAATAGCCATCAACATTTCCTTTAATTTCTTCTTGGGATCTGAGTCTAATATAGCATCTGAAATGTTAAGTGCCTTACAAGCTTGAATAATGAAATCCCAATTGGCTCTAGATTTCATCCAGACTGTTTTTCCAATGGTGGCATTAGGAATATACAGATTGACAGGTATGTCCATCTCAATGGCACATGGTCGGAAGTGCCTACATACTCACAGACCTTGGACTTGATAGCTGGAACATCCGTGAATATGAGGTCGAATCTGTTACCATAAATATACATGGGTTCCTCAATTAGCTGGATAAAACTGGAGGATACACAGAACACAAGAACAGATCAGCCATGTAGATTTGTGGAATTTGAATTAAGCCACTCGCTTTGCTTTGCATTACAGTCTCCACAAATAACACATGAACTTTTGAATTCTGTGACTGAGCCATACCAATCTTCTCCAAGAGACGGTTATTTATAGAGTCGTCAATATTTGGAGTGCGGTAAACAGCAATTATGTAAACACTGTAGAACTTACTGAAACTCTTAAATTGAAAAACCTCGTGGCAACTACACTCCAAGTTTTTCTGACGATATATAGGTTGTGCAGACTTGGTATATACAGCCACTTTGCACATGTTGGATATTACGACAATAAATAAAGTCAGGGCCATGTAACCCTGACATTAAAACTTCAACTTCTGACTTGTTACTACTCAGATAAAAACCTTAAATTGTAGATAAGGGCACAACTCTGAAGATCAAGAAAATTTGACCTTAGGCCTCCAATATTTGAGTAAAGTACACTGCAACTTTTCTTACAGTAAAGAGTAGCAGGCCCAGGGTTCAGCTCAATGTCTCCTGAAAGAATTTAAACTAACAACATAAAATTAGGAACAAAACTAATAAATAGAATTATAATAACCACAACATAGTAAAAATCAACAGAACAACAATCAATAAAATCAATATCAACAGTATTTATGTTCTTTACAAGAAATTTATTAAAGTATAAATAAAACTGACCATGTGTCATTAAATATAAAACTGACCATGTGTCATTAAATAAAGCACTGAAAGCAAATGGACAAAAAGGTGAAGACAATACACCTTGTAATGCAAATAAGGAACCCACCAGGTTTGCCAGAGCAACGGCGGGAGAGCAGTCAGGATGGATTTAGAAATTATGAAATGCTTAGAAGGAAAAGATTAAGTAAAGAAGACAGCACTTTCCTGACAATCTACCAAGCAACTTTTGCTTTCTGATCAGTCCATCCCACACACTTGAAAAAAGAAAGTAAACAAATAAAGAGGAAAAATGCTTGGTTGCACCCTCAACTGGCCTGCAATGCAATCTTCCTCCACAACAATGTCTGAGGACACCTGTTCATTCAAAGCAGGCTGCTGCAGTAGGATGCTTACCACATAAGCAACCTCAGCTGGTGGAAAGTGAACAACTTTGGTGTCACCGATAAAGTCACTTAAAGGGAGTTTTTTTTTTTAATGTACTGTACATCCACAAAATGCTTTTTATGGCCCAACTCAGCTGGGCTTGAAGTGATGTCCTCAAGATCATCATCATATGCCTTCTAGCATGTGAATTTCTAACTCTGCTTCTTGAATTTCCTTAGGGCATTTTTCTTCTACAAGGGCGGAAACCAGGTTCAGGTGGTTGAAGACTCAACAAAACTCACGGAGGACGCCTCTAATGTTATGTCCTTGATGATAATCCTCCGAAGGGAATCTGCTTCCTATCAGTTTGCCATCAGGCAGTCAATTTTGTGATTAATAATGACTGTATTCCTGCTACTTTCTCCAGTGTTACCAGCTCACGTATCGAATTTTTAGACTTTCTTCCCTCTTCTTTTCCCTATCATATATTGGAAAGTAATTAATTTGTAGAACTGTTGTAGTCCTGAAGACAGCCATAGGTTCCTGCTTGAAATAACTGCTTGCATTGAAAAATAAATGGAACAGCAAACAACAACTATCATCTCTTCATTTACAATCTTTACAATCTTATCTTTGGAGATAAGAAAAGATACATGAACCTGGAAAAGGACTGTCTTAAAATATCTCACGTCACATGTGAACTGGCATTCATATACATATACATATATATATATATATATATATATATATATATATATATATATATATATATATATATATATATATATACATATATATATATATATATATATATATATATATATATATATATATATATATATGTACATGAATATATGTATGTGTGTGTGTGTACGTTTGCCTATATCTGTGTACAGAAAAACACTGATATTTTCCACTGTCATGACACGACCTTTATCATAATCATATATGATTTCCTAATACTTTCTTCTGTTTGGTAATACTAAAAATAAAATAAGCCTAGATTCGTAATTCGATTGCCATTAATTTTGATCTGGAAACACTTTTTCCTTAGGGTGTATAATCAAAACGAAGCATAGATCAAAGCCTGTAACCGAATGAAAATTAGTCAGTGAGATTATGCACACTATAACTTATGGAGGAAAAAGTAAAACTGAAAAATTAAAGCCGCCTGTACTTAATAAAAATGGTACATTTTTATGTTCCCTCATCGACAACATTTCTTTAGGCTGCTATAAATAATTTTATTAATGAACCTTACCTAAAATTAAGTGCTAAGTGCTACTATACGTAAAAATTCAAGTTCACATCATTGCAGAACATATTCCTTTAAGACTGGACGAAGGCCTGATTGCTTTCCAAGCCTCAGAGACTGGCCACTTTTTGTATCAGACTGCAAAGTGAAAACCAACAATTTTCTTCTCTGGCTGCCCGTTTCAGTTACAATTTCTCTCTCTCTCTTTGTTACAAGACCCCTGTCACAGCTCCATTTTCCTGATTTATAACATTCCATCATTAAGAGTCAGGGCTATCTCTTTCTTCGGGAATGCCTCTCATCCCTTTTTCTTATTTTCTTAATTTTCCTTTATTTTGTTTTAACTGAACTTGGTCTTATTGTACTCTGATGGAGAATAACGAAGTGAATAAGGTCTGAATTAAAAAATACCTTTGCGGTTGACAAGTTTATAAATCAATGAATAAATTTGATCTATCCATCAAATACCTTCAAAGAAAAGTCATTCTGTGTATCATTATTATGTAATAAGGCACATCACATATCAAAAGGATATCAAAGCCACTACTTTGGTGTAACACAGGTTCACTTTCCAAAGAATGGAAAACTGAAAAAAATAAAACCTTGTCATGTTTGCCAAATATTGCGAGCCTGGCTTAAATGTTCTGCTGAATTCTTTGGTCAATACCCAAATAATTAAAAACTTTTAAAAAGCCAAACACCAAAGGCATTCATTAAGTAGGCTATAAGACAAATTACACCGTTTGAATATGCAAACAATCGAGAAAAAATTACTCTGATGAGGGAAAACAAAGCCGCCGAGAGAAAAAATTTTCCTGATACGCCAATTTTCGTTGGGTACGAAATCATATTTTCCAGTCCTTCATTTAGCTAATAATAATAAAGTGGGAGGAGATTTTGGTTCTAGTGAAGAAAAGCAACAGCTCTTCTCTGTTGAGCAACAAGAAAATATTCATAAGCGGAAAGCCATGGGTTTATTTATTCATTATTTTATTTTATGTTGTGACACCTGTTACGGAAAAGGAGTAATATCCTTTTAATTATAATGAAGATTTTTTTACTCAATTTCATCTACAAATGCGTTTAGAACACTCCCTGAGCTACGTTCATCAAGTCCGTTGATTTTTTGACGGCATTAAAAATGCATCTGCAAAATATCTAATTCTTAAATGAACTTGATGATAACAAAATAACATTAAGGATTAAGGCTATATTCATATTTACTTGAAATTATTATAATCAAGCCAGTTAAAAGCTTCAGTAAGAACACGTAATGACTCTAGAAAAATCCTTAGGATATTACTAACCTTTGTGGAATATTCGATATGTTAATTTTTAAAATAATTACCTAGAAATGATTTAGTACGGAACAATAAAATTAATAATAGTGTCCACAAATATATATATATATATATATATATATATATATATATATATATATATATATATATATATATATATTTATATATATATATATATATATATATATATATATATATATATGTGTGTGTGTGTGTGTATATATATATATAGATATATATATATATATAATATATATATATATACTGTATATATATATATATATTGTTACGTTTAGTGGTTGTTGAACGTTACTTTAAAAGAGCAAATTTATGACCTTCTCAACAGAGGCTAATAAACCATAATTAAACAAGATATTAACAGGTAAAAGAGGGTAAGGTCGCCATTAAAGTGATACTCTAATTTTTAACGCTAATTTATTTACACTCAAAGGGCAGACTTAAAGGGGGGAATTATTTATGAACATCCCTTTAAATAAGAGAATGTAAATAAAATGACCACTTGCAAGGGTTCACTAGAGCCAACTGGCACTCAGTTTCTAACAGCAACAGAATTAATATGATGCAATCTCTGGCAGATCTTGGTTCAGGAGAACAGGCACTTATTTATATGACACTAACATCATTCCTGTGAATGAAAGGATGCATAATTATTACACTTTCCTAACAACCATCTCCCATATACTTAATTAGGAATAAAAGGTGGAGGGAAGCTTTATGTTAATTCACTTCTGTCAATGGGACACTCTCTGATTCACTGTCTCCAAGGAGTACACATCCTGACACAAATGTTAACACTGCATTTGCAAGTAGAAAATGAAGAGAATAGGTAACTGACTTGGTTTGAGAGAGTTATAATAGTTAAAGATGAAAATACTGGCAAGAATCCCTCTAATCCCATGTACCGTGTGTGGGCTTCCTTGAAAATCTTGATAAGGGGTTCCTTCTTGTAGCAGTGGCCATAATTCTCTGGGTTTTGCAAGGCTGTCAGGAAAGATAGAGGGACACCGAAGGTTGATCCGTGGAGGGCGAGGCATCCGATCAGGATGTCAGGGGTTCTGTTTGGCTACTCAGTTGCTACTGACTCTTCTTTGTCATTGACACCCTTTTTATTGGGTCTGAAATTGCCTCTGGCTACATGGCTGGTGAATCTGGAATGTCAAGAGATTTTGCCAGCAATTTGGATACAAAAGACAGGAAATAGAGCACAGGCTTACTGGACAGGGTAGTGTCTATGACAATGAACGTCGGTTAGGTGTCTCGTCTCTTGGGACAGATAAATCCCGATCCAAACAGGTGGAGTCAGTTCTCTACCTGAAAGTTCTCTTCTCCTACCTCTTATCTCTCGCAAATTGGCCCTACTCTGAGATGACTTTAGTTAATTTTTATTGAAAGATAGCGCAGCCTGAAAACTTATAACGATATGTATTATATATATATATTATATATATATATATATATATATATATATATATATATATATATATATATATATATATATATATATATATATCGTTATATGATTTGCCTCTAAATATTCCCAAGATATGAGAGAGAGAGAGAGAGAGAGAGAGAGAGAGAGAGAGAGAGAGAGAGAGAGAGAGAGGAGAGAGAGAGTACATCAAAACCAAGTTCAGTTAGCTACATTAATTATTAGTCAAAATATCAAGCAAAAAGACTGACTCTAGGCAAGCAATCTTTCCATTTCTACAGCGTATGATTTCCCTCTTTAACTCTGACACAAAGCCTAAATGAAAGGCTAGCTTTGAAGGGAGTACATACGGAAGTTAGATTCTTGCCGTCTTTGTTGAAAAACAAAGACAACCGGTGCCACAATAAGCAAGAATTGTAGACCAGCTCGAAAACAAAAAAACTCACACAGCCTAAAGATGAATTTTAATACCTCGGGGCCTGTTGGGAAATCAACTTTCAAGTGTAAAAATACAAAAAAAAAAAGATCGACTGGATGCTTTCCGTCCAGGGAGCAATATTGGGCTTTACGCGTAATGCAATTAAAAGTAAATTTCTCTTGCCTTACAAGATCAACCAAACCTGTATCTGCTTTCCTTACACTTTCCTATCATAACCATCGAATTGTATCAAATGAAGTGTAAGAGAAACAAAAGAATATTCAGATCAGACGGAGTGATGAGAACATTCAGTGATGAAGCGGATGATTGCATAGAAAATTATTTAGAAAACATACATATCCCATCCATAAAACCCATATGTAATGAAGTATTTCAGGTAAGTATTCAAGAAAT
>JANJGK010000025.1:36462194-36464694 GCA_039081455.1 Macrobrachium rosenbergii
TCTCTCTCTCTCTCTCTCTCTCTCTCTCTCTCTCTACCCCCTTCCGTTTATTTTGGACTTTTTGCTGTTTCCCCAGTTTCACTCCATCTTTGTGTCTCCCTCTAATTTCCGGTTTGTGTTGCAGTCCTCCCCAATTCCTCAGCATCCGTGTCTGCCTTTCTCGTTTTTTACCCCTTTTATTTGCATCCTCCGTATTTCCTTCACATGAAATCCTATTTTTCTACGTTTATCACATGCCAACCGACCCACCTCTCTCTCAAGACAATTTCTATTTCCATACAAGCAAGCTCTCATCTTTGTATTTCGATTTCTTTCGCTCTTATTCCTCCAAACCAAAAGGTTTGGATGTTATACGCAGTAGACTTCTCCATTTTTCTCCAAGGTTTTCCTTCGGGTTTTGCATCATGCACTCCAGAATTTTTTCAATTACTGCTTCACCGTAGTTCAGACATTCTAACTTGTATTTCATCTAGTCTTCATTTCAAACTTTTGTTAGGATATATGATGAAAGAATCTAAATAAAAAGAGCCTGGCGTCAGACCTGCCTCCCCCTGGCCTCTCTTCCTTAATAAAAGAGAGCTCTCGAGAAAGTAATTTATTGGATCTCATAAACACTTTTAACATTCTTTGTAAGGCATGTAGGACCACTATAACCTTGAAGCCTATAAAAAAAATTCGACAGCTCTGACAAGTAATGTCCATCTGTCAGTCTGTCTGTCTGTCTCTCTCTCTCTCTCTCTCTCTCTCTCTCTCTCTCTCTCCTCTCTCTCTCTCTCTCTCCTCTCTCTCTCTCTCTCACATATAATATGCAACGGGGATTTCATCCGTGAATGTTGACCGCGATGAATATGAGTTGCCCGAAGAAGTTATTCATTGACTGTTTAGTAGGTAACATTAATTACTCATCGGCTGTTTGGTCGTGTAATAAACAACACTCATCTCGTGTTTATTTAATAAATAAACAATGCTTATCACCTGTTTCATCAACTTAGCAGTAAACATAAACCATCAGTTGTTTCTTCATAATAATAATAAGCATTACTCGTCATTGTTTCATAATCTCAATAAGCATTACTCAGTTGGTTCAGTGTGTTGATAAATATTACTTAATAATTGTTCTCTCGTGCTATCAGGTGCAATGAATCTACTGTTTTGCAAATCAATAAATATTACTCATAAGTTGCTTTGATATGTTCATGCTCAAAACTCAGCAAAAGTATACCTGTCGTAACAGAACGATTGCTCTGTGCAAAAACTGTATATTGGGCCAAACAGCCTTAAAACAATCTGGCAATTGCATGCAGTCGAAAAGGATTTAGAAATGGTGATGGGAAATACTGGATTGGTTGCATTCCAAATATACTTTTATTTCCCAGTGGCTTTATTACTTTACTTTTGCCAAACTCAATTTCATTTTCGGTCTAGAAAAACGGAGTGAAATCAACTCCTGATGGTTGAATCTCTCTCTCTCTCTCTCTCTCTCGTCTCTCTCTCTCTCCTCTCTCTCTCTCTCTCTCTCTCTCTCTCTCATGCGCGTTTGGCGACCATCAGTTTCTCTCCCTTTCTATTAATCTTTAAGCAATATTGGAAAATCAATATTCTACATACATTATATATATATATATATATATATATATATATATATATATATATATATATATATATATATATATATATATATATATATATACTGTATATATTAGTCCAAAATTTGGCTCTTTTTTTGCCAGTTCCTGGATAGAATCTTACAACAAAATAACTAAAGGATTCTGAGGGTTGCTGTACGCAAAGCGATTAAAAAAAAAAAAAAAGAAAATATAGAAAGACAGAATTATTCTTCAAGCTTCTAAGTGGTGATGTAAAGCAATGTGACCTCAAAAGATTCCAGTCGAATGGTATAAAGCAGAATGATTCTAAAGGTTCCTAAGACGAATAATACGAATTCATCATAAAAGCATTTTGTAATAAAGTGACTTTTAAAGATCCTAATTTGAGTTGTAATATGACATACGACAAAATAAATCTAAAAGATGAGTGTATTGCTATTGCATCATCATAATCCATCAGAATCCTGCATAATTTTGTGAATCGAAGGCAATTAGGTAGAAAATTTTGCCATAAACAAAATAACTTTAAAGCCGAACACACAAAAAAAGTATCATACAGACGATCCTAACAGATTTATAAAGTCTTCTGAGAAAATTAATTCAAATTACAAAGATGTGCGTTCGAAATACGTCTGAGAGGGCAATGACTTCGATGAAAAAATTAGCTCACTCGGCGTGCTATTAGAGAGTTTTTCAACATTTGGCAAATTCATATCCAAAAGATAACGGCTAAAAGCAATAGTTAAATAATATTCCATGACCAATATCCAATTACAGTAAGTATACATACAGTACGTTCACACTTTAAATGAGGAAGTTCTGATCAAACTGATTTCACGCACCTTTGTTTTCGTCATTACCTCAAGTGTCAAATGGTCTCTCACTCCCTTCCT
>JANJGK010000025.1:36469694-36492194 GCA_039081455.1 Macrobrachium rosenbergii
CTTTTTTTTTTTTGGATACGCTTGTCACTGCAGTCTTAAATCTACATGCAAAAGATTTTAAGCACTTATGATGTCTGGTGTTGGGAAACGAACCCACGTCCGATAGGTAATCACAACAAGGTCACGTTGCCGACCTGACCACGAGCGGGATAAAAGTCTATTGCCTCTCATACATACATATACCACCACAGCCAAGTGGGCAATCGTTTTTATTGCTCTTAGGCTGAAATATGTATGTATAATTTACTGGTCACTTTTTGCCAGACATGGCCAGGTCGGTAACGTGACCTTGTTGTGTTTATGGGAAGCGGTTTCATTTCCTGCTACCGGACATCACAACTACTTCAAAAAATCTTGCACTTGGATCTAAGGCTTTGTAGAAACAAGCATATCCAAAAAAAGTGCGAAACATTCGAGACGCTAAGTGGGCATTATGGCTATTACAATTACATGTATATGAATATATATATATATATATATATATATATATATATTATATATATATATATATATATATATATATATATACTGTCCATAGCGTGCGTGTGTGTGCATGAGTACAGAAAAATACTGTTATTGCTCCGCTCTGTATCGCCACGCGTTATTCTTAAATAAAAAATATAAACGTGTATTTATTGGGCATGCAGGTATGTGAATTCACACTCACAACCCCTCCCCCCCGCCCTCCGCCACGCACACAGACACACACACACACAAACATGCACGCATTCCACATATATGAAAATGTAAGACTTATAAATCAAGAAAAACGGTTTTAATGAACTTTTGTAATAAAATAATGAAGGAAATGCTCCCTAAATTCATTCAGAAAAACAAGAGATAATTTCATTTCAAAGCAAAGCGAATAAGACACAACATCTGCAGAGACGTGCGGGCAGATCACTGGACTCTTCCTTCAATTTTAATCTTTCTGTTTCATGCCTAAGTGCCATCCATCATCGCCGCATGAATCAGACCATTAGGGCGTGTTGTAAAAAATTTCCCTTGCAAGGTAACAACGTTAACATTGTTTCAACGCCCCTCGCACCTCAGAGTCCTCATTTCTCCCTCAAACAATTTGCAATATCGCCCGATTTCTCTAAAAATCAGGAACAGGAACACTATGCTCAACCCACTCATTTTATCCGGGGATGCGGCAGGCATATGTCCTTAAACTCCACTGAAACGCCACGGAGAGCTTCTGGGCGCTCTGATGTTCTTCAAACACTATTCCAGTACAAGGAGTCTACTTTGACAAATGACATGAACGTATCATCGAGCAACGTGTGACCTTCAGTGCAGATCATCTACTTGATCACATAAGAACTCTCTTAAAACACGTTCTTGAAGTATTTTAAGAACTACACCACCCTGTAAAAAACTGTAGTCAGGAAAGTCCATAATGGTTACTTAACACGCATCCCCCCTTATCTCTCCTCTTTATTCCTCATATCTGAAAAGTCTTAAGAAACGTTACGTTACAGCAGAGTGATACGTGCAATGGAGTGATACGTTACAATAAAGTGATATCTTATACTACGTGGGTAATCGGAGCTGGAGATTAAGTCAGACTCAGTAGCACATAGTTCTGATTAGATTGTTACTGGAAGTGGGAGGGAGGGAGGGAGGAAGGATGGAAGAGGGAGAGGAATGGGTAGGGGGTGGGTGATGAGGAACGGTAAGTTTATGAAGGAGTTTCGAGTGAGATCAATTTGCATGTCTCAGACGAGCACGTCTCCTTGCTTATAACAATAAGCTTATATTCCTAAATTATATCTCGATGGTGTGTAAGCCTAAAGCTCACCTCCTGACTAGAGAGAGAGAGAGAGAGAGAGAGAGAGAGAGAGAGAGAGAGAGAGAGAGAGAGAGCAATACTATACTAAAACTTCTGAAAACTAAATAACAACACCCCCTCACAAACAGGAGCAGCTTCATTGTGATAAATGATGTCCACACAAGATTCCTAAGGACTGCTGAATGTTTCTGATTTTTGGGATGAAGTTGCTATCCTTTGCCCATACGAAAAATATAAGGAAATACTTTTATGAAAGAGTATCAGGAAACATTGTATCATTCAAATGAATGACATTTATCCCTCTCTTTGTATCAATGTAACATGAAAGGATTAAGTCCTCAAATTCAGAGCTAAACATAATAAAAGCAAGTAAGTTCCCGACCACTCTGATCAACTTGAAACCTAACGACTTTGGTCTGGCGATTATCATATCACAAAGAAGTGTAAAGAAACCACTCTAACACTGCATCTCGAAAGGATTTGTTCTTAACTAAGAGCTGAAAATGAAATCCTGTAAAGGAGTTGGAAATGATATAAGACCACATGGAACCCCTGACGTAGTACAAAGGAGGAAGCGCTCCTTCTGGGACCGAAGGACGCTGGAAACAACCATTATTACACCCTACGCCACTGTGCGCTACGCAAACCAGGTCGTTATTAGCCCGTGGGGAGTTGATTTTCCTCGTGTTTGGTGGCCACCTATGACAGAAGGTCTATTCTCACTCTTTCCCGAGGAACACAATGAACGAACTTCATGGCAGAAACGTATATGAGATTGCCCTCCTTAAGGATATTAGTTTTTGGATATTAATTTTTCGATTAGAGATAGCCTCTCTCACATCCATAAGCAAACACTCAATCCCTTATAGTTTTCCCTACATCTCTCCCAACCATGCTGACTATTACAAAGGAACAAGATGTACACAATTACAGGACGGCATTTATAAACCCTATTCCATGGTGTACCTTTCACTTTATGCATTTTTGTCTATTTAACTGCTTCTCGAACTCCAATAAAGACAGAGTCGTTTTCGACGCTATCGAACATTAACCTAAAAGTTTTCGATCTGTTTCCAACACCGACGCCGTAATCATCATCGGGAAACATAATGGTGCGGTGAGAGATCCGAAAGATCAGAGAAAACTTGGAAGTTAATATTTCAAATTAAGTTAGTTCTCGTTACTCTCAATTACCTAATGGGATCCCAGGTAGGAAAAGAAATTAACCAAACACGAGAGCAGAGGAGAAAAAAACAGCATTTTCCGGCTAGTCAAAATGAAAATGGCGAACAAACTGAGAAATTTCCAGGGGGACTCATAATCATTCACGACTTTCCTTGAAAGGAAGAAAATACAACGAATTATTGTTATCATTATTAGAGGAAATGTGTGAAAGAAGAAACCTCCTGTTAAGACTCCAAGATATTCACAGCATATTTACGGATCTTTAAATAGAAATTTCAATGGATTTTAAACTGATATTCCAGCGAAATTATGTTGTTTTCAATAAGTATGTTGTTGTTATTATTATTATTATTATTATTATTATTATTATTATTATTATTATTCGTGTTCATATTTCACTATGGAATAAGCAAATTAGACAAAGATTAGGCTATCAACATTTCTAAAAACAAAATGGCAGGGCCAATAAAATCTGCAGGCCATTTGCATTGATGCAGGCATTAAAAAATGCATCAAAAACTGTACAAACCACGACAATTCTAATGTGAGAGCTGTTTCTTTCCCATATGTGAATACTAGGCGAGTAAGCTTCAATCACGTAAAAAAGCCTTCAAGCTTAGTCTATGTGGACAGTGAATTTAATATTCAGGAGTTGGCACCGTTTTCTCAGCTTCGTTCGAGTGAACGTACTGATGAGTACATGATACGAATAATGCATAAACAGAAACATGCACCAACTTACGTAAAACCATCACACAAACAAGTTTCCCTTTCATGCATCATGATACTTTCAGGAGACAATGCACGCTCATTATTCAAAAGGGTTTCCCCTGTTTTAAATTTGAAAATTATTCCTAAAAATCCCTTGACAACTGGGTCCCTGTTCAGAGTCAAAGCTCGACTCAGTCCTCTGATTTCATCCAGCGTCGTAAATAAATACATTGCCCGAGATGTGATCACGGGATATACGTGGGTTGCACGAAGAGGCTGCTGAAGGTAACGCAAAGATTCCTACAGGGGCGTAAACCACAGAACTGGTAGCAGGTTATCTAACCCTGAACAATCAAATATTAGAAACCATTCAAAATTAGGTAAAGCTTTTATTAACAGCGAGGATTTTTCCATCTTAGGCCAATTAAATAACGACTGTACTAGCATTAATGACTCAGTCTCTTCAGTACAATTGTTTATACCCTAGCTTGGGCAACTGGTTTTCCTCACTTTGATTTTTATGCATTTAGGTTAGTGTTACTCTTTCTTTCATATAGGCTGGTAATTTTAAGATTTTGGTGAATTCCTTTTATTTTTAATTTATTTGTCTGCGAATATATTGTTTAGTTTAAGTGATTTTACTTCATAAGAGCTGCTGTCATAGCATATCATCACAAAATATTCTTAGGTACTAATGTTCGCAAAATATATTTTATAGTCTTGAGAATGCGGCATCGGATGCTTCGCGAAATGTCGGCATTACCAATAACCTATTAAAGGATGAAGATGCCTTTTCCTACTACTACCTTCGTGGTGTGTGTGTGTGTGTGTATAGCCTATATATATATATATATATATATATATATATATATATATATATATATATATATATATATATATATATATATATATATATATATATATATATGCACAAACACAAACGCACGCCTATTTTTTTTAAATCGTACTGCTTTTCTCTCTGGAGGAGGCGGCTCCAGGTGTTACCTTTCAAATATCCAGTAATTACATTACGATGAGGCTGCAAGCCCCATGGCCGACAGCGATCCACCACTGTCTAATAAATGCTAGGTACTTAACTCACTGTTGTAAGTCAAGGAGATATCAGTGATTTCCTAATGGAGGTATAGCCCATCCGTCTTTCCTCGGTTAGAATCTTCCTGAATTCTTTTTCTCTTTGACCAGTCTACAAGTTTAATTTTTAATCCGGATACTGAATTACGCTATTATTTATTGTTAAAAAAACAAAATAACAAAATCAAAAGGTCAAAATGACGCACTGAAGTTAACCATGAACAAAGCTTTTATAATTAAATGTAGCAAAATATTCACAAACATTGAGTCAAAGAGATATACAATTCATTTTAGCATAAAAAACAACTGTGATAAACTGCCCTCCGATTATCTTTAATGTCACATCCATCAGCTGCTGCACGATAAGATGAGAGAAAGAATTCTATGATATTCTCTCAAGAGCTTCCTCAGAGCTTTTTCTTTGATCGGGCTGAACAAAATAAGAGAAAGAATTCTATAATATTCTCTCAAGAGCTTCCTCAGAGCTTTTTCTTTGATCGGTCTGAATAAAATAAGAGAAAGAATTCTATAATATTCTCTCAAGAGCTTCCTCAGAGCTTTTTCTTTGATCGGTCTGAATAAAATAAGAGAAAGAATTCTATAATATTCTCTCAAGAGCTTCCTCAAAGCTTTTTCTTTGATCGGTATGAGCAAAATGAGACATTTTGACCCTTGATAGATTTCACTAGCAGAATTTTGTTCAAAAAAGCAAACTAAAATAACAAAACACCGAAGTGACGACTTGAAATTAACCAAACTAAAAATGTCTATACTCCGCCATAAAAAAATATTTCCTAAAAATAATGTAAACAGAAACGTGAAGATATATCGACCCATGATCAACAGTGATTAACTGCCATTCTAGTAACTTACATATTTTATTACCATTTATGTCAGCCACCGCGCTGTACAGCATATCATCGTCCTATTGGGCACGATGGGTACACTACATTTATAAGGTAAAAATATATTTTATTAACTTTACCGACGATGATTACTTTAATTTTATCTAAACGGTAATTGTTTTCGCCTAGGTTTTTATCTACATTCATTAATGTTCATGAAGCACTGAAGGTTCTGTACATGAGTATTGCACATAATGTTCTTGATTTTAAGCAAGATGCAACAGCAAGATCATTTAAATTTCTCAGTCATTTTTGACATTTTAGGTACACTACTATATATATATATATATATATATATATATATATATATATATATATATATATATATATATATATATATATATATATATATATATATATATATATATTGAGCGATGCGATGAATGACCTCCTGACAACGCTGGGGCGTACCATTTCGTGGCTGAGGAGAAGGCATCAAGTACATGTGGTAAGTCCAACCTGGCATAAAGATAAGCTACCATTAGGCAAAACAAGATCAGGAAAAACATGGTAAGCGCATCAATGGACTTGAAATCTTTTCCAAGTCCAAATGCTAACACTCGGAAGGGCAATACCCCTGTGGTTCAGCCCACCGTTCTTACTTCCTTTTTCTTTTCCGGACCTGGGCTAAAGATGCCCATTAGGTTGTCCGTCCCAGTGACCTTAAAGAATACATATGGCACCATGTGTAGGAGGGTGAATAAGCGATAAAGTTATGAAGAGAAAGGGCTCTCATATGAGGCCTTTCCAAGTAGCAGACCCCGCCTGGCGCTCATCTCTCGCGGGTCTATCACCTGGACATCCTGGAACGGCACACTTTCGAGGTCCTTTAGTCACCCTCTTTTTTAGTCTTATTTTTCCGCGGAACTTTTCGGCTGGAGGAGAAGGAGTGGAGGAGGGGGGGGGGGGTGGAAGGAAGGGGAGGGAGTTTCCTTGAGGGCATCCTACAGCTTATTGACTTAGAGAAGTGGGGAGGTGAAGGAGGGAGGTTTCGTGGAAAAGGAGGGCTTTAGGGGGATGATAGAACCCACTTCCCCGAGCCTTTATTGGACTTCCGAAACAATTTTGATATTGTAGCCGGAGAAGACTTGCTTATAAGAGTATTAGAATTTTTTTAAACTGCTCGGAGTCGTCTGTGCGTTTAACAACGAATTGCAACAATTACATTTGGGCAAAGTTGATCAATCATGGAAATACAAAGGTTTAAAATTAGCTTTTGTAAATTCCATGTAAACATGTCCATTTCAAGCTTCAGTGCCCCGCAAAGTATTTTTTTCTGGACTGAGTTTAATAGTTATTAAAATAACGCCGGTATACATACATACATACATATATACATAATATATATATAGATATACATATATACTGAATATATACTGTACATATAATGTATATATAATTATACATATATACATATAAAATATGCTATATATATATATATATATATATATATATATATATATATATATATATATATGTGTGTGTGTGTATATATAATACATACATACATTGACACACACATATAGTTATATAAATATATATTTATATAGACAGTATATATATATATATATATATATATATATATATATATATATATAATATATATAATTATATATATATATATATATGCATCCAATTCAGCTACATAAAAATATGCAACGATAATAAAAATAACCAATAAATGTATGTAAAATGTCAAATAACATTATTATTATGGCGTGCCATTACTGCATTAAAATCTCGCATTTGTATTTAGGTAATTTTTGGGCTAAATACTGACTTCAAACTACTTTATATATATATATATATATATATATATATATATATATATATATATATATATATATGTGTGTGTGTATATATATATATATATATATATATATATATATATATATATATATATATATATATCTATATATATGTATGTATATATATATATATATATATATATATATATATATATATATATATATATATATATATATATCGTATATATATATATATATATATATATATATATATATATATATATATATATATGTTGCCTAAAACTTACTAAAACTTTTGTATTGAAATGGTATGGATGAGACATTATCATTCGACATTTTATACCTGAAATGTATTTTTTAATTACATTATTTTAATTATTATGCATTTCTTAGATAAAGCGTTATGCATGTTCATGTGTTAAATAAATCTAACCAACTGCGCCCCTAGTTTACCACCAGTCGCCATAATGCCCAGGACCAATTTGTACCTCTCAGCGCTGACAATGGGAATTATCTCGGGTTAATTTAACGGAACTCTAAAGCTGTCTTTGATATTATTGTTGTTTTATACAGCTAAATGCTCGATTTCTTACACACATACATCCACACACACTAAGGGTTCAATTGGAAAAGTAATTGTGATTGCCCAACTGGATTAGCAGCCTTATGCTTCAGTTCAAGGCCAACACCTGGGGACGTTTATTCTAAGGGGAAGAACATCTAAGTAAAAGTATGTATGTATATATATACATATATACATATACATATATATAAATATGTATAAATATATATATATATATAATTATAATATATATATAAATATAATATATATATAAACACACACGCACACACACACGCACATATATATATATATATATATATATATATATATATATATATATATATATATATATATATATATATATAGAGAGAGAGAGAGAGAGAGAGAGAGAGAGAGAGAGAGAGAGAGAGAGAGAGAGAGAGAGAGAATACATAATCTACGAAAAACAGAAGTAACGACGGCAGAGGAAAGGCGTTAAATCTTTCAAATATCTATGAACAGGGATACCCAATACTGAATGATATTTGGAATAAAAATATATTGAAATTGCCTGCAAAAGTAAGATTATGCAAAAGTCGGTTAGGATCTGAATTGCTCTACTGTACTTCTAGGACATGAACCATGGTATGTCTTCAAAGATTTTGACGGATTTAAAATGAAAAGTCTAAGAATATTATGGGCCAGATGGCCGGATAGAATTATAAATGATACCATGAGGGAAGTTCCATGTGTAGATGGGATGATGATGATAAAACGAGAAGGGAGAGGAGCACGTGATATTAACAGCTGGGCTTCTGTGTTCACCAGTAGAGTTGGAAGACCTAGACCTACTTGCAAAAGAACTAAGAGAAGGAAGGCTTGAGATAAGTGGAAATTTGTGGAAGACAAAGCATCCCAAAACACCTAAGTGGCGGAGGTCGATAGGCTCTTCTTGCGTCACGCGTTGTTGAAGAAGCGACCGCGTTGATACACATGTACATGTATATGTATGTATGCATGTATGCAGTATGTATGTATGTATGTATGTATGTATATATGTGTGTGTATATATATATATATATATATATATATATATATATATAATTTATATACATATATATACTGCATATCTATATATTATATATAAGTGTGCATGTCCGTATACATATAATATATATATATATATATATATATATATATATATATATATATATATATATATATATATATATATATATATATTACGCACTTTTACCTAGATGTTCTTCCTTTAAAATAGATGTCCCCGGTGTTAACCTTGAACTGAAAGTTAAGGCTACTTGTCCAAATGGGCAATCACAATTGCTTCGAAAACAGAACACTTAGTAGCCTTACTTGGCTGCTGCCTAGGAATGTGGCAGTCTCTGGATTAAATACCCTCAGTCAGAAATCACTGGTGTAGGTGCAAATACTAAATGCCAGACCGGATAGCACTGGCCTAAATAGGTTTAGTGTCTCAGACCGCTGAGACTAATTTCGACTCAAATCCCTTACAGAAAAAGATTAGATATCTACTAAGTCTACCAAAGATAAATCAGTAAGGTGGTTTTCAAACTCACTATTATCTCGAGAACTTCCAAAACGCTTTGTGTGCATTAGTCAAGACAAAAACTAACTGAATAAAGTTAACAAAAAAAGGATGGGATATTTCCAATAACAGGTAGGCACAAAGAGAAGGGTTACTGATAACGGGTAATGAGCAAAGGCCATTAAAGGCATCTTGAAAAGAATTTTTAGCGCGGAGTAACATACACACACACACAAATGCCAAACTCTCTTACACATACATAAAGATCTGTAAGGAAATTCTTTTATTTTTTTCTCTAACGTTGCTTCAAACTACAAACACTGGCTTCCAATCTTCAACACAGGATTTTAAAATCAGCTTAATGTGGCGGCACGGCTGTACTTATGGGACTGTTATGTCCGGAATTCCAGGTGTGCTCATAAAATCACTCTTCCTAAATGCCAGCAAAAGGAAAGAAAAAATGGGGAGTTCGAAATATACCCGAAATCAAACGGAAAAATAAAACAATTTTAGAATTACAAGAAAAACGAAAGACATTTTGGAGATATTGATACTAAGTGTAAAGAAAATAACGTGAAATGGAAAGGGAGAGCTCAAAATATATATTAAAGAAAAAACGACATAGTAATTGGCGGCATGGTAACTCGATGAATGTCATAACTTCACTGACACAGTTGCCTTATGAAAGCAATAACGTCAGTGATCGTTAAACTACTATCGTCATAACCTCATTGACATGGTAACCTCAGAATATCAACCGTAATTTATACACCATAACTTTCTGGAGGCCTTAATTACATTCGCAGACGAATGCCGCCAAAAGAAGGGTATAAAGAAGTTAAAAGAATCGCTGCTCTTGGAATCGGACATGTACGATTTAAAGGGAACAGCGACTGACAACAGGTGACAACAGTAGTCGTCAACTGAATTGTGATCTGACATGTCGAAACACTGTCCAACGGCCTGACAAACTTCGTTTCGGTGGTCCCACTCAAGCCTCCAGACAATGAGCCTCATCTTGTTTTGCTTTTGCCGACAAAAAGCCAATTCATTGGGCTGCCCCTGCTCCCATATACGACGCCTCACACACTTTCGTTTTATCGCAGCAGGCTGACAGACAGGCAGAAACAGGAAAAGTATACGAGTAAACTAAAGTAATTTTCATTTAGAGAGAGAGAGAGAGAGAGAGAGAGAGAGAGAGAGAGAGAGAGAGAGAGAGAGAGAGAGAGAGATTCCCCTGCTTCCAGTGAAACAGATTGTACAGTAGAAAAACCTCTGACTCTTGTAGGAAAGTTGAGACGAAACTCAAATGACTGAGTAACATGACATTGTGCTTAATGCCAGTAGAAAATGATCATGGAGACAAAAGACTCTACTCCTTTCATAGTTTCTGCACGATGTGAGTAAACTTCAAAAATGACCGAGCTTTGACTGTCATGCGAGGCATGTAGGAAACAAGTAGTAGTTATCGCAGCTAAATGCCACGACAGTACCATAACATTAACAATCTAACTGATTAAAGTAGCAGAATGTCTGTTGTATTCCTAGCCACAAACCTGATTTGCTGTTTGGGTTAACAATGGTACATGAGTTTTAACCAAAAAGTGCCAGTATGGCTCCGTACTTGCCAAGGATTTGAGCCTAGGTCCTCTACGTCACTCTAACATCTATTCCATCCATTTTGCCTCATGAATAAGCTGTTCATCACTTTACACACAGACTATTTACACTATTATACAATTTACTTACTCAATAACGCTCCTTTCAGTTACTATGAGAATCTCGGAAAATTTCTGGCTTAATTCATGGCATATCTCTCTACTGTCCCCTCGACGTTGAGCTTCATGATTCTACATAATCTTTTTATGTGATTCTTTACAACTCACATCGGTTAACCTCATCTCCTGAAGCGGTTTCTTCTGTCCACCAGCCACTTCTTGGTTTCGGGCTCTAAAGGTGTCTGGACTCACACAGCCGCCTTTTCTTTTTTTTTTCTTTTTTTTCTTTGCACATTACTTCCGTTAGATAAATATAAACTCATAATGCCAACTATTTTTATGAACAGACAACAACGACAATAATAATATTGAACGCGTTGTACGCTGTGTGGCTTCATGCGCGTGAGGTACATCGGAACGAAATCAAGAGATTCTGAGCTGGCCAATATTAGTGTTTTCTCACAACTGTTAAACCTAATCAAAACTGTCACGTGGTCAAGTATGCGAAGTGCAACCGCGGAACTGCAACCCTAGCACCACTGACTCCAAAATTTTCAACTGTTTCTACAGAGGATAATCCGTTATCGCTAGCGATACAAAATAAATAATTGCGTGAGTATAGCTTTTATTTTCTACAACAATTCAGACTCTGACACTACGGGGTAGAGTTTTGAAACATTTGATACAATGTAAAGTGGTTGGGAATTTTAAAGACATGCAGTACAATGTATTTAGGTTGGATTATCAAAAATGTTCGTACGGCGCAGAGCGGGCTGCACTAGCAAAAAAACACTCTTACATAGTAAAGCTGGTTGAAATTTAAAAAAAAAAAAAAAAAAAAAGTCCAGTGCATGTACAGTCGGTTGGCTTATTAAAACCGTTCTGTACAATACAGTTTGGGCAAAAATATCAAAAACGTTCGGTACAATGCAAACTTGGTGGGAGTATTAAAAACGTTCTCTACAATGTAAAGTGGGATAGAATAAAAAAAAAACGCTCTTACAGTGCAAAGAGGGAAGTTTTACAAACGTTCGGTTTAATGTAAAGTGGGCTACAGTTTGCACTATAAAGGGGGTTGGAGTTTTAAAAACGTTCGTTACAATGTAAGTAGATTTAGTTTTTTATGGAAAATCTGTAAGAGAATTGTAAAGATTCGGTATAATGTACAGTGAACTGGAGTTGGAAAGCCGCTCAGCGCACAGTGAGTTAGAGCATTATAAACATTCTTTGAAAGCAAGTTAGGACTTAGAAGCGTTTGGTGCACTGTAATTTTAAAGACGTGTGAACATTAAAGCTTTATAATACTCTTAGTGACTTAACATATTGCAGAGATGGCAACCATTATAACGAAAGTTAAAAGAGTTCATGTATAAATATTCGAAAATATTTGTAGTAGGAAAAGCTTAAATGATTACGGACAAATAACAAATTTGACCCGACGACTTTTGTTGATGGGTCGAAGTTTCAATGGCGCTCAACTTAATGAAAACAAGAAACAGTAAAAAAAAAATCCTAAAGCAATGATAACTGCATAACCGTTTAGTACAAGAAAAAGATGATCATGCATTTACAAACGGCACAGTTATCTAATAATAATTAACAATAATATTAATTACAGAAAAAATAATAACACCAATCACGCAAAGCAAAATTCGATGTAGTAGCCTAAGCTAGAAAGTTATTCGTCCTCTTTCGAAGACAAAGAAGAGAAAAACCACGCTGACTTTGTCTAACTATGGTTATTCGATCAGTTTTCACTTAACATGAAATAGGCCATACACATTATGTCCATTTTCATGAGAAGAAATTAAAAAAGAAAAAAGACAAATCAATCGAAATACTGAAAAAACGCAATCATTGCAGCGTTTTCTCTAACAGTCACTGGAGGGATAAAAACGATGAACTAATTACATTTGTTGTCATAATTTATCGTATAAATCATAGCCTAGCCGCTCAAGAACATTCCTAAGTCATTAACAAAAATACTGCGTTAGGAAACTCCACGTAAATCAGAAGCGGATTTGGAAAAAATGAAATCTCTACAAGTATGGGTGCTAGTCAATTATTTTTCTTGGCATCTGTTTACTGACAATGGGTAGTCAATTATACATGCATACATACATACATGCATAATATACACATACATTCATACATACAAACACAAACACACACACACACACACACACACACACACACACACACACACATATATATATATATATATATATATATATATATATATATATATATATATATATATATATATATATACACATACATATAAATACATTATATATATAATTATATATATACACATATATCTTCATCAACTTTGTCTTCCATTACTCCTATTAACAAGTAATCTTTTCCTCACCATATTCTCCTTAGCATGTGTAACTGTAAACATTTATCTTCAAAATCCTGCGTATTTTCAATAAGCAAACTCCTTTCCAGACACAAGTAGAAAAAGGGCAGATGAAAATCAATGTGACTTGAAGGGTAATTAAAAGATATTTCATTAGAATGACGAAGAAATCATAGAATGGGAAAAAGGCGCTTGGACTGAAGACACAGAAGTGAAGGCGTAGATGAAAGCACTGAAATTTCAAAATGGGGCCACAGAATCAGCGTGGAACGTTTGTGGTTTTCGGAGGGCGAATTATAAAGAGTTCTTAAATTGTAAAAAATTAAAAAGAGGTTATCACTTACAGGAATACCGGAGGATGGAAAGGATGGTCAAGAATAATGTCAGATAAAAACGAAGACGTAATGTTCAAACAGTGTAAGAAGAGATGGTCAGCAAGAACTAAGTCCGGGAAAAAAATGGTCCTGTAACGATGCATATGCAGAGAAAAAGGCTCAATTTTATTTCCGAATGTTTATAAAATCACCACATGGAGGAGTATTCACATTTGTTACTGACTATATTTCTGAGCGTGAGGTTTACATACACATCATTTTCGAAATAACACACTCGCCAATCCTTTGTCAGATAACCAATGTTATTCGGCGCATTTCATTCTCTTTCCCCTGTCAATCACCCTTCCGAAATAAAACTGGACGGAAAATTAAACACTGAAACGACATGTGTAATCCTAGAGAGAACGATCGGCTGCCCATGTCCCAGTCATGAGAACATTTCCTGCACTGCCACTGATGAAACAAAATTCTGCTCGGTTCGATTACCACCTCGACACTGCTGGAAAAATGTTCAACGAGGTTGATATGGCGGTGGCTGGCGAATGCTAATTTAGCTTCTCGTCCACTAGACATTTTCCTCTCGCTCTGTTGAAATTACAGGAACATATTAAGGGAGAATGTAAGGGTATCCCATCCATCAGACATTTTCCTCTCGCTCTGTTGGAATTACAGGAACATATTATGGGAGAATGTAAGGGTATCCAATTCATCAGACATTTTCCTCTCGTTCTGTTGAAATTACAGGAACATATTAAGCGAGAGTGTAAGGGTATCTAATCCATTAGACATTTTTCTCTCGCTCTATTGAAATTACAGGAACATATCAAGGGAGAATGTAAGGGTATCTAATCCATTAGACATTTTCCACTCGCTCTGTTGAAATTACAGGAAAATATTACGGTAGAATGTAAGGGTATCTAATCCATTAGACATTTTCCACTCGCTCTGTTGAAATTACAGGAAAAT
This sequence comes from Macrobrachium rosenbergii, assembly GCA_039081455.1. Taxonomy (NCBI): domain Eukaryota; kingdom Metazoa; phylum Arthropoda; class Malacostraca; order Decapoda; family Palaemonidae; genus Macrobrachium; species Macrobrachium rosenbergii. The sequence goes on from JANJGK010000025.1 coordinate 36,484,644, forward strand.
ATTACGGTAGAATGTAAGGGTATCTAATCCATTAGATATTTTCCTCTCGCTATGTTGGAATAACTGAAACTCATTAAAGGGAAAATAAGGCATCATTACTTTTCCTCTCACTGCAGTTATTGTTAAAATTTATAAAAGAGAACCTATAGGAATTTAGCCCACTGAACATTTCCTCACAGTATGTAAAAACTGTATACATTTATCAGAGGTGACTAAGGGCGTAATATTTACTAGATATTCTTCTCTCATGATATTTAATAAATAAAAATATAAGGACATCGCGTCCTATTGACGTTATCATCTCATTTTAATGAAGTAGTGTCATGCAAGCATAGTATTAATGAGAATATGTGCATTGTGTAAAATTTTCTTCTATTTTAAAGACATTATACAAAGTAAATATCATGTTCCTCTAATCATATAAGAATTCTAAAAGGTTAAATTCAATAATATACGTAAACTCGAACACATTTTATGGTTATATTTAAACAGAATATTAACGAATCTTTTGGTAATTAAATGCCAGTAAATCAACCCAGATTTAAATAAACGTTTAATGTAGTATCAAACCTTTCAGTCTCTCATGAAATTGATGCTCATCCAATTAATGATTTCCGCATGACTTGCGTAAGCAACAACAGCAAAATAAATGAAAATGTTTCATTCCTGTTCAGCAGTAATTTATTGGAGACGCAATAAAGCCAATTACAGACTGACATTTACTTGCGAAGAATAAATTTTCCCTTCACACTCCATTGCCTAAAGCTCCATTAGTGCGCCTATGTCCCTACCTCAGACACAGGCCGCGTCAGCATAACCACCGACTTTCAAAAAAAAAAAAAAAAAAAAAAAAAAAAAAAAAAAAAAAGAGGGGGGAGGGGAGTTTCAGCGTGGATGCATTCCCGATTCGCCTTGCGAGTAACCTGCCTAATTTAACACTGCGCCGCTCGCAATAAATTCCGAAAAAACATCTTTACGTTGACTGTTGACCAGTACTTTTAAATCGGCTTGGCCAATCCATTATGGGCGGTTGTGAATTCAAGGCTGTTAACCTCGAAGCTTTTAAAAACATGAACGATTACGCCGGTATTTACACAATCTTCGGCCTAAATTATAAAGGCAAGTTGCTTAACGCTCACTGAACATAATCTTTAAGAGGAGATATCACCGGTCGAGAGTATGTAGGTTCTAGACGCATACATATATATATATATATATATATATATATATATATATATATATATATATATATATATATATATATATATATATATATATATATATAACATATATACATACATACTGTATATATATAATAATTACATCTATATATATATATATATATATATATATATATATATATATATAAATATATATATATATATATATATATATATAATTACATATATATATATATATATATATATATATATATATATAATTACATATATATATATCTATATATAATTACATATATATATATATATATATATATATATATATATATATATATATAATTTATATATATATATATATATATATATATATATATATATATAATATTGCTGTACATAGGCTATATGGCACCCATGTGTGATCAGCAAAATCGTCGCCTACTGGGCGACAGAAACAGGTTTGGTCGCATGGTGAGAACTTTGACCACCCGGCTATCAAGATATGTATAAATATCTATATAAGTGTGTGTGTGTGTACTATGACTACGATAAAACTGAACATAATACATTTTGGCTAACATGTAAACACCACTAATGATAATCATGAAAAGGAAAACAATGACGAAATAAAATAAAAGACGAAATAAAGGAGAGAGAATCAGTCCCTTACCTAAAAGAATCCGTTCCGATCAGCCGAGTCATAATAAGGTAAACGAGGAAGCTGAGGCCGACCAAACACGAAATCTGAGTTTCGAGATATAATTTCTTCTCGCTCTGACGACAATTAAGCGCTCTTAAAGCTGCCTCCACGCCAACGCATATAAAAAAACTTTTCCAAATAATGAACCCACTGGACTAATCCATTAAGAGGAATATTAGGACTGTTATTAAAGCTGGAGACGTCATACATCGGCTCCTCAGTGCTAAATGTCGTCATAGTGGAAATCCCCTCAGCCAGCGTCCCCACCCCCGTCCCCCCTCTGCCGCCTCCCCATTACAATCTCTTTCTTTCTGTCTTCGTTTCCCGCCCAAATCAGCAATGATGGCCACTCTGCGGCACAGAAGTTTCGCGTTCACGTACTATGCAATACCGTTCGGTACTTTGCCACCCGGTACCGCTTGTACAAGTCTGTGTGTAACGATTTGAGTACATCATTAATTTTACGCTATACGAGTGTACTGCACTGCAATAAATAAATACATTTACATGAAAGATGTTTTTATTGCAGTCTTGCACCATAAACATAGTTAGGGAAAAGTAACAACCGTAGTAATCAAGAACCAAATAATAGCGAAATATGTGCCACATTTCTAGGTGTAATTCCTTCATAAAACCAACAACTCTGAAAACAATGAATGAAATATCATCTTAAAAAAATCAAAACAGTGCTATCATCACCGCAGTGCAATCAGAACATCATATTTACAGAACATACTTGAACCTCCTCTCGCTCATTACGGTAGAGCCTTCACGTGGTTGTAAATTAACTCAGCCCTTCAGAAGTCAGGTGAGTGAGTAAGCATCAGCTAAGGGGTATCCAACACGAAACCCAAGAGGAGAAGACCGACGAGGTGAGCAGGGGAGGAGGGACGGGTGGGATAGGGAGAGGAGGGGGATAGAGATCGAGGATCTAGCCTCCCAACATCCCTGCCGACCTTCTACCTTTTACACAAACTCCTAAGCGACTTTGCTGTCACAACCAGCGGAGTACATGTGATGATCACGATAACGACGATGATGATGATGATGACAGACAGAACCACATAGAGGACCACAATCTCGTTCGTGATCCAAATATTCCAGAGAATGAGTCCATGAAGATGCGAGTGTCACAACCAAGCGAGCTACAAGAGACGAAGATGACGATAGTGATAATGATGGTGATGATGATGAAATTCTCAGTCCTCATAATGAAAGATCAAGGATTTGGATCTGATGTTCCCACTGGAAGTGACCCCGACAGGCCCATTAAACCGAAATGTGGGAGAGATACGAAAGGGCAAAGGGGATTGACGTGAAGGAAGGAGGGTGATCTAGGAAGGAAACTGTACACAGGATTCCTTCTAACTCTAACTTCATACCCCGCTCGCTCCCGCCCAACCTTCGAAAAGGTAATGTGAGAACTAGTGGATTTTATCACCTAGAATACATATAGCCTATATCTATATATATATATATATATATATATATATATATATATATATATATATATATATATATATATATATATATATTATATATATATATATATGTGTGTGTGTGTGTGCAATTTACAGGCCACTTTTTACCAGATACGTATGCAACTGTTAATCACAGTGGCCTATTAACCACTCGAATTCTTCACACTTTTTGGATATGTTTGTCGCTACAAATGCTGGGATCCAAATGCAACAACCTAAAGAAATTCTGACGCCTATAGCATGGTTCGAAGTTGGTTACTAGACAGCGGTCACGTTACCGGCCTAACACGAGAAGATCCGTAATTCGCCTGTTTCTGATGTTCCGGATGATTGTTCGAATCCTCCTGCGGAGCCAGAATTTCTCCATATTCTTGTATTTGGATCTTAAGCTTTCTGATGACAAGTGTATCCAAACAGTGTGACGAATTCAAGAACCTATGAGAGCATAGTGATTATTACTTATATAAATATATATATAAATATATATATATATATATATATATATATCTCATTCAACGTTTCCTCAAACAGCAGGTGGCTGTAGCGAATAAAACAACACAGCACAAGCTTTAGAAATATACCCGCTTTATAACCCAACACGCGTAATTTATCAGCGGTGAGTCGAGCACCTTTACAAACATTGTCATTCACCCCGATCTTACAGTGGCTCTTCGCTTCCGGGATAATACGGTGTTTCCATTCCAATGTCTCATTCATAATATCTATTCAGCCCTTGTATATATATATATATATATATATATATATATATATATATATATATATATATATATATATGTGTGTGTGTGTGTGTGTGTGTGTGTGTGTGTGTGTGTGTGTGTGTGTACCCAGAGATCCAGACGCGCGAATATTCTAATTGGAAGGAAGGTGACAGTGGTGATGACGAAAGAGCTGATGAATATGATGAGTGTGATGATGCCACCAGCAATAGCTCTCCCTGCGAACCCTTTAGGGCCACCCAATGCACAAACATTACCTGCGGCCAAATGTTTATGGCAATGTTTACGACGATACTAAACATTTAATGACACGTCCTAACCCTTTCAAGGCAAGACGACGACCACCTCCTCCTCCTCCTCCTCCTCTTCCACCTTCTTCCTCCGGAAGACGATGCTGAGCAACAGAAAACGACGGAGTGACGACAAAGGGGTGTGGTCACTGCCTCCGAGACATCATGATTACTTACGAAGAGATTTGCTGAATATGTAAATAAATAATCATTTTCTCTCGCACCCGAAATGCCGTTTGGAATTTATTACTATTTCTATTTGAAATAATAATAAATTGTTTGCTGTTTACAAACTTTCACATTCTCTCTCACTCTCTCTCTCTCTCTCTCTCTCTCTCTCTCTCTCTCTCTCTCTCTCTCTCTCTCTCTCTCTCTCTCTCTCTTTACTATCACAAAGAGTGAAATACTGCCTTCCTCAGAGAGACGACGGAATACACATACGCACATATCCAAAAATAAAGTAGAGAAATCCGTATCGGCAATTTACAGGAATCTGTAATAAACAAGAGAGCCAATTAGTGGAAAACAACAGTACTGACGGCTGCAACAAAAACAACTTTAACGAGAAGAGCAACAAACAAACAAAAAAAAAGCTACGACGACAATGCGATGACAAAAACAAAATCAACAATCATAACAATAACAACTGTGACAACAACAACATAGGTCTTAACGACAAACATAACTGCTATATAATTAAGAGAAAGAATTAAAACAATAGCAGTCTTGGCGGGAAACAAAAGAGACATGAAAAACAAAAGGGAACTGCAAAATCTAGGAATAATATGAGAGATATTTTCAACGAAGTCATCAGAGCAAGCGGGTCGCTGTCCATTCATTCCTTTGCCTTTCAACTCATCGGTGAACGTTTTAATCTAGAATATAGAGAACATCCAGGAAAAGGAATTTCTGGCAGATAGAAAAACGTTTATATCAAAATATTACGTTCCTCAAATCCGACGTTCATCGAGCAGACACACGCTTAAAAAATAATGAAACACGAACCAAAGAAGCTGAAACGTGAGCCAGTGAATCATAAAATATAAAGAATAGCACACATACTGAGAATTTGCATTTCGTCGTGTGATCGGTAACAATCCCGCCTATCAAGCATAAGGTCCCAAGAACACCCCTCTGCGAGGACGAGCCAATGCGCACGGTACATGAAAACACATCGTGCCTTAGTCGACTTAAGCAGTCATTTTCTGCCTGGTAGTCAAACAATTATTTTGGTTGCAACTGCGGTGTAAGGATCCCCCATGATGTTCCAAAGAATTTGCTGGGAACAAGAGGCTAACTCCCTCTGGTACCACCTCCTCACAGAAAAGAAGTCCCCAGGTGCTTATGTGGCCCAGATGCCACATAAACGCGTTAAACATCACTGGGTAACGCGCGTGACAAGCAACCTCATCCTATCAATATTGGCTGAAAACCGGAAGAGTAACACCACACACACACACATACACACATCACATATATATATAAATATATATATATATATATATATATATATATATATATATATATATATATATATGTATATATATATATATATATATATATATTAGACATGTATGAAAGCAGTAATCATACAAAATAAAAGACAGTTTAGGAGTGAGTAATCCGCCATGAGGTTTTAGTTATAAGAAATTCTGGAAGCCTACATCTTTACGAGAACCGGGAACCACGCATAAAAAGACAACGGAGTCTTTGGGCCTCTTCACAGGAAAATACAGTCATTACTTTAAAACATCTCACACATAAAAATAACATTCAAAATGTACATACACACTTTCCCACAATCCTACACAGCCTTACATGCTTACATACGCAAGAAGACATGGGGGTATTCTATATATAAGAAATAAATGTATTTTCAGATATGACATAAAACAGATCGTTGAGGTTCAACGAGAGGCATAAATCTGTTAGGTAGACAGCAGCGACAAGGACATCGACAATGGCTACGGCTTCGGGCAAGGGATCAAAGTCTTGCCTCACACATAATATGAGGGATAATTTCATAGATACATACTGTAAAAATACTTGTTTTGAAAACGGAGAGAGAGATTCGACAGAAAGTATCTTGCAGAGATGATTTTCTCACGAGAGTATAATTTGCATTACTGTTAATTCACAGAATTCCATCTGTCTGGCCCACAATGAACCATTAAACCCCATTATTACTCTCATTCCAACTTACTCAGTATTAACTATTAGCCGATGAGCCATGGGAATATATTGCATACGAATGCAATCTACATTCCGAACACTTCATATAATCTCATTTGTCTGGACTAAATTAAGAACCCTTAAAAAACTAGTAGGCCTCTCCTCTTGTCAGTAGTTGATCCTCCGCATTAGTTCCCACTCTCTCTTTAACCGAAAGAAACTTACGTAATAGTATCTCTCTCATAAGAATGCAATCTACACAAGGAACACTGCATAAAATCACAGACCCACTGCCATCCCTTAAGCTACAAGGGTGGCACATGAAGGCCAAGTAGGAACTCAAATACATGAACCGAGACAGATTCAAATATGGGACTGGGCCTCTATCCGCTCTCAAGCTCGTGGACAAACCGCTGTTTGGCATTATCCGTCAAACGTGTGTGTTCCCGGGATTACACAAGCTTCCCGCTCTATCGCCCCACCCCCAGCTCACGGAAACAGAGCTCTAAACTCAAGTGGTAGGCTAAAGGATGGTGAGGTTCCTCCAAAGGATGGGGAATTCGTCCACTAATGATCTTGTAGTTTGTTTATTTTCTCAAATGATATCAGTAAAGTAATCAGTTAAATTAGTCAAATGACTTAACGGTATATAAATCCCACGAAATTACCGTTATCTTAAGTAACCCAAGTTTTTTTACCTCCTATCCCCCAACACCCCGAGCCCCCAAAAAGTGGTAAGAGGTATGGAAATTAATGCAAAAACTACTTTTCATTCTATTAATTTATTCCAATGTCACGTAAGCCATCGAGTCAATTATTTAAATTACCTATTTAAAAATTCAAGAAAATGACATTCCTTCATTTTAAAATCTCCTCCTTACCAACAAACACCACAGATAAAACCTAAGTGGTAAAAGACAGGGAGGTTCAAGCACTCATTACAACAGGGTCTTGTAATTCACTGAAAATGACATGTGTACTACCAATTTTACAAAT
>JANJGK010000025.1:36497194-36498669 GCA_039081455.1 Macrobrachium rosenbergii
CACCTACTCTGTCACTCACCTCTTCTCTTGACCTACCAAAATCCATTCTCTCTATTTCCATAATTTAAATAAATTAACAACCTCCATTCTTCCACCATCCATAACAACATTCATTGCTTTAAACTCTGAAGTAACAAGCATTGTGCCTAAATCATTAATTTTTTTTTTTTGCTTGCTAACACCTATCTAGGTATGAAGAAACTATTTGCTGATTATAAATCTGCGTATAAAAATGCACTGATATATCAAATACACTTCGATTTAATTGGTTCACTGAAAATTATCAAGACCAAATGAAGGAATGGTCTCAATTTTTTACTATAAGAAAACCTTAGCACAAAGTAAAAATTCATTGCATGTTTGATCATCTTTTATTCAATATTTTTCCATCCATCGATGAGAAAAATCGTTTTGCTTTTCCTGCTTGACAATAAAATGGTCATTTGCAACAACGGGAAACGAATACAGTAAATTATAAAAAATAAAAAATTGGAGTCTTAGCCCCACGTACAAGCAAACAAAAGCTAAGGAGATTCATCCCCTAAGGGTCCCTTCATCAATCCCACGTCGTCGATCATCAGCCTTTGTCCACCAAATCATGAGCACTTCAACACCCCTATAACCCCCAACTCTGCCCAAGTCACATTGATCTATCAACACGTGTGTGTAATGGTGAACACTGTTTGGTTACCGCCACGTGTCCATTACGGCTGACCCTTGGAACTCTGTCTAGGCTCCCTCTTCGCCTCCCCAACCCCGTCCAAATCCCGTCTCTTCTCGGGATAGTACTGGAAAGAAAGACATTCTGACAGTTGACTTTCCAACAAAGGGTTCCGGATACCACGACAATCCACATCCCGGATGAAAGTGGAACTCGATGAAGGCAGAGAGGAAAGGAAAGACTTCGAGTTCGAACCTCGCTCTCTCCTCCCCCAGTGAAGGGAACGAGAAAAAAAGCTGACAGGAAAGCGATATTGAAAGCTCAAGAGGATAGTGACCCGAGAGAGAGAAGAGGGGCTAAATAGTGAGGAGAGAGAGAGAGAGAGAGAGAGAGAGAGAGAGAGGTCTAACTGGTAAGTTACTGGCAAGAGGCACTAATTCACCCTCGATTTAGCGTTCAATCGTATCGTGCACGGTGTCAATTATTCCTGGGTGAGAGAATTTAATCCCACCACAGTCACTTGCCCTTCAGTTCGGATTCCATCTAAAATATGCAACCAGAACCAATGCCTCTGAAAAACGGAAAATGAAAAAATAAGAATAATTCGAAAGGCAATGAAAATTTTGAAACATAAATGAAACGACAAAATTCCCAAAAAGACGAGCGCCTCCAAGCGAATCACGAAACACAGCCACAGGAACAAACACAATAAGAGATATTAGGGACCTCAAATAGAAAAACACAAATGCCTAAAACAGCCAAAACAAACACAATAACAGAGACCTTGCAGACTTAATAGGAGGTAAAGTTGGGA
>JANJGK010000025.1:36498769-36501269 GCA_039081455.1 Macrobrachium rosenbergii
CATATATGAAAATATATTATTTCCGAGGTAGAGCGAATTGGATATTAAAGGACTTTTGTAGCTTTCTGATTGTATATGAATCACGGTGATGTGATAAATAGTCATATATATATATATATATATATATATATATATATATATATATATATATATATATATATATATATATATATATTTATTTATATATATATATATATATATATATATATATATATATATATATATATATAGATATGCATATATATATATATATATATATATATATATATATATATATATATATATATATATATATATATATATATATATTATATAATATATATATATATATATATATATATATATATATATATATTATATGTATATAGGCCTATATATATATATATATATAGTTCCAAAGCTGTTGCCAAATATCACAAAGAAACCGCCTGATATTCGGCCAGAAATCACTGTGATACTGGACATCTTGGAAGTAGTTCTGCTGCAGCTGTTTTTGCCAGTTTGTCAGCCTCTTCATTTCCAGGCACACCAACATTTGCTGCAACCCAGCAAAATTCCACTCTGATACCTCTGAGCTCAATGATGACAAGCCACTCTAGACTCTTTAAAATTAAAAGGGTTGGTTGGATTAAAATGTACTAAAGCCTGTAAAACGCTTTTTGCATCACTAAAAACTGTAAAATCGCCATCTTCCATTGTAGCTATTTTTTGCAACAGAAGTTAAAATCCCATACAGCTCTGCTGTAAAATTTGATGCCCTCTAGGGGAAGTGCACCCCTACAATTACAATCATTAGAATGTACTCAAAATCCAGTGCCAGCATTGGATTTGGAGCCATCGGTGAATATGAAATTACTATTTCGATGGCATTCTGAATGTTGTAAGAAAATGGATCGGATTTCTTCTTCTGCCATATTCTCTTAAAGCCTGTAAAATAATGACAGAAAGAGACTACAGGCAACTTCCAGGGAGTGGTTGTTGGACTTCTAGAGGGAATCAATCCACTAATGGTCAGACTCAGGCTACTCAACAGTTGTTTTACTCTTATATCCGTAAGGTTGCACTGATTTAGGACGAGCCTCATAGTAGCCAAAGAAATTCTCTCTATGCATTTGAGATTCAAGAGAGCCCGGAAGTCTCTGCAACCTACACCAGTATCTGATGGCAGAAGACTGACGATACAGTTCCAGAGGAAGTTCTCCAGCCAGAATTTTGAAGAAATATTAAAAGCAGAAGTGAGAAAATATGAAAAATCTAGTACCAAACCAGTCAGTGCCACAAAGGGGATCGCCCCTACAACAAAAATTGTGAAAGAGAAAAACTCTGCCCCCCCCAAAACACACACACAAACATAGACATAATACATATAATATATATATATATATATATATATATATATATATATATGTATATATATATATATGTGTGTGTGTGTGTGTGTAAAATCGCATTTTCCTTTTTATCTGTACATCTTTGCTTCAAAATATATGATTTTTTCCATAACTAGCGCAATTGCTAATAAATAATATGAAATGGTTATGATGTAGTATCATCCAGACGACACTTGTTTTGTACTAGATACCCGACAAAGATTTTCCTATGTTTACAAAGTATACGAATACCCAAACTCCCACGCAGGTCTTTCTACGTGAAAATTACTTACTATACAAAATGACTATGAGTATAAAGACGTTGACTGAAACTCAAAGAATGACACCGATGTATGTAGCACATACATACGTAATCTGTACATTCATTCTTCAAGACTCGTGCAATCCCCCAACTCATGATTACAAATAATATCTAATCTCAATGGGCTATACAAGGAAGGAAAGAGAGAGAGAGAGAGAGAGAGAGAGAGAGAGAGAGAGAGAGAATAGCTGTTAACCCCCTACGAATGCACAGGCTAACACTCAGACTGAGATCAATACAAAGCCCAGAAGCAGCAGCAACAGGCAAATTGATGCACCCAACGCACACGTGCGGCGCGCACTGACGCACAAATGTACGCACACCAAAAGGTATACACCAAATATAGGCTGGACACCAATAAAACTACTGCCTGGACGATTCATTTCAACACTCACTCCCTTAAGGGCGCCCACAGCCACCCCGCCCCTCCAAAGAACACCAACACACCCCTTCCCTCACCAGCCAGGGGACCTCCCTCGACTGCCTCCCTTCCCTATGCCTGTTCCCCAAAGGAGCCATTATCTCCCTACCATGGCTTTCCTTCTCCTCGCTCCCAGGCAAGTCCCAGTCCCAACAAAAATAGGAACACCATCAGAGCCTTCCACCCAGTCTGGTCCATCACAGACTGCCCTGCCCTCCCGCCACCAGTTACCCCAGAGCAACCATTCCCTCCATAGCCCTGCCCACTCTCTCTCCCCCCCCGATCCAAAAGGCCTCCGTCCCGTCCCTCTCTCCCATCCTATCAATAGGGTTGGAATGCATGTACCGAAAACAGCATGCAATTGACAAGAAGTACTCTTGGTAGGCA
>JANJGK010000025.1:36506269-36508769 GCA_039081455.1 Macrobrachium rosenbergii
GGGAGAGGTCAGGCACCATCCTACCTCTCATGGAGAGGGTGGCCGTGCCATAAGGGCCCTCTCGGGGTAAAAGGACACCGTAGTAGGGAGGGAGGAATAGGACACCCAGGGATTGCGGGTTTGGGTCTGGTATACCCTGGGTGGAAGGGAGGGCGCAGGAATACTGCAGAGGATGTTTGTCGTACCCACCCATTTCATCTGCTATAGCTTCCAGTGGACATATGGATTTGTCTTTGTCAGACTAATCTTGTAGCGCTGAAATAACCGCACTACAACACTTATCCTTAATTTGATCTTTTTTGACGAAATTATTACATAGGTGTGGATGTCTCTCTTTCTCTCCCTCTCACTTTCTTATTGCGTATAAGATTATATATATATATATATATATATATATATATATATATATATATATATATATATATATATATATTTATATATATATATATATATATATATATATATATATATATATATATATATATATATTATATGGGGTCGCTGTTCCGTGCAAGCCTTCACCATCTTCTATCTTGCATATCCTGCTCTCTTAACACTTATATATATATATATATATATATATATATATATATATATATATATATATATATATATATATATATAGAGAGAGAGAGAGAGAGAGAGAGAGAGAGAGAGAGAGAGAGAGAGAGAGAGAGAGAGAGAGTGCGTCTTCATTTAAGTATTTGCTCTCGTATAAAATCAGTCAATAAAGCTTATAAACAACAACGTAGAAATTGATATTGTGATGACAGGACATACAAGATAGTAAATAATTTTCCAAATTTCATGGCTAGTAATAAATTAACCTAGTTATATATTTATTCATTGCATTATAAAGGCCCTAATGAATTTACCATTTAGGTTGTCTGCTGATTACTTACATTAGAACAATCAAGTCACTGAAATTAGTTTTACTATTGCATTTTAGGCTACGTTTTGATCCACTGTTCCTTGCACTAGATCTAAAAGGCAGGTTACAACCATTTTGACTATAAAATCTACTACCATTAAATCAGAAGAAGACCTCTTTCGCTGCTGCATTAAAGTCATTTTGTCTCTCAATTCTATCAGATTTGGATTTGTCTTGTCTACTTTTCTTATTATTGTCTTCCTTCAAGCGGCAGGTTGCCAAGTTTCCGATATTCATTCGGCAAAGTATATTCATTTGCCTCGTGTTCACATGACTTTATAAGAAGTTTCTGGTCTTGCTTCAAGTAACAGTCTATTGACAAATGACGTTGTTCTTCTACATTACGGGAGATGTGGCTGGCACGGAATCTCGCTTGGAGAGCTGCCGGTAGTGGCCCATACGGCGTTTGTTGGTTTAAATTAAGTCAGCCTCATGTCAGCTCGTGCCCTTGCGAAATATGGTAGTGTTAAAGGATATAAAACGCCTGGTGTTCCCCTCTGGAGTCTCTAACATGGATGTAGATTTTTGGCAGCATACGAAGAGCGCGGGCTCTTGCTTCTAGAGCTGGCAGTCAAAGTCCAGTTCGTAAACAATGACATGACCTCGGCACAGGGGTTTTTTGACATCCTAGAGACAGAAATATAGTGCGGGGGTTCACTGGGCGATTGTAGCTGGTGCGTGAATGGTTATTCTGGTCAGACATTTCTCCCGTCCTTTTGCCATTATCAAGATGGTAACCAAGGTAGGGTAGAGCATCTACGTTTGTGGGTGGATGGGTGAGTGTGTCTCGTTCTGTGGACGTTGGCGTTTGAAGACTGATTTCGCGTTGGGTTTTCTGGAATGAATGGGTGGTCTCTACGGCTTATGGAGGGTAGGGAGATTATTTCCTCAGTTGGGGTGGTACAGTTGCCCATTTTCTCTGAGACCTCGCTAAACCATGCGTCAAACGCACTTCTGACGTCCACGCCCACCAAGCAAGCCACCAAACAACCCGAAATTAATTAGAACAAAAAAACATAGAAAACACTCACACAGGTAGAGGTAGCATACTGCTATTATTACCACCTGTGTATTCACAGGCTCTACATTTCTGTTCCCACTTCGTTATAAAAAAATCGATGCCCAGGTCACCTATCTTTACTGGATGCTCCTGGAGAAGAGTCCGTGCAGGCATAACGCCAGCCTAATTCTAAACAATAACAAAAAATACCTTAGTTTAATGACCACTGAGCTGATTAACAGCTCTCCTAGGGCTGGCCCGAAGGATTAGATTTATTTTACGTGGCTAAGAACCAACTGGTTACCTAGCAGCAGGACCTACAGCTTATTGTGGAACCCGAATCACATTATAACGAGAAATGAATTTCTATCACCAGAAATAAATTTCTCTAATTTTTCATTGGCCGGTCGGAGAATCGAACGCGGGCCCAGCAAAGTGCTATCCGTGAACGATACCAACCCGTCCAATGAGGAACTCTAAACAATAACAAATGCCATATGTTCGTCTCTGATGAATGGGCAGAGCCTACAGATCCACACCACTGTTCTCATCCGCTTCAACACCTCCTT
>JANJGK010000025.1:36513769-36528769 GCA_039081455.1 Macrobrachium rosenbergii
TTACATTCTCCTCTGTGACCCTTACACTTCTACAGTGTAACAATTGTTCCTCATATATTCCTTTAGGATATTTTCCTCTTCTAGACGTACCTTACACATCATGGTAAGCCACTCAATTACATTTTATCACCATATTACAGCATCTCACTTGTAATACAGTCAATCTTGGCGCATTTCCAATTCTAAGCCTCTTAACTTCCATTCTTACACCCTTAACAGCATCTTCATCAAGAATCTCAAACTTACCTTAACCCCTTCCAATCATCTGTCCTTAGTCTTTACCTCTCTGCTGTCCTGAACTCTCAGCAAATCTCCAAACTACTTCATAGAGCAAGGACTGTCTGCTCTTCAAACAGCATCTCTCTATTTTCATCTTATAGTCTGAGATCCCGCAGGTCACTAACCATTCTTTCTGCACACACACACAATATATATATATATATATATATATATATATATATATATATATATATATATATATATATATATATATATATATATATATATATATATATATATATATAGTGTTCGCGTGGGCGTTCAGATAATCATAAAAATATATTAACAGAAGAGATTAAAGAGTTGTATGACACTGATCGACAACATAAATGGAGTTGTGGACATGTGTATTTTCTTTACTGAAAGAAAGGAATATCGGTGAAATATGAAAACTGCATGAAAAACGTACAGTCACTATTACTACAGTACACGAGAGAGAGAGAGAGAGAGAGAGAGAGAGAGAGAGAGAGAGAGAGAGAGAGAGAGAGAGAGAGAGAGAGAGAGAGAGAATAATATTCAAAGGTAGAAAATATATACAAAGCACAGGAATCACATCTCTCTCTCTCTCTCTCTCTCTCTCTCTCTCTCTCTCTCTCTCTCTCTCTCTCTCTCTCTCTCTCTCTCTCTCAATTATTGTGGACGAATAAATTTCAAACTAAAATGCTAATTTCCCGATGCAAATCAGCCAGCAGGTTTTCATTTCAACAGTTGCACATTTTAGAAAAAACAGAAATACTCCGAGCCGCACATTCAACAAAAGTTCCGTTCATAGTGCATGCAAGCATACGCTCTACAGTTCGAACGAAATACCATTGCTAAATAAAATAAATAAGAAAATTTTTGTTAACTATTCGCATTCTGCCCTCAGAGGGAGGTGCTTCAGATGTTAAACTTCCAGTTTTCAGAAATTATTTACGGATGTTCACGGGATGACTCGGCGACCAAAGGTAGCCGAGAGACAACGTGTTTTTATACTCCTCTCTCTTTGTTTTCTCAACTGATGCTTTCTTAGCAAATGAATGGCATTCGCATCTAGATGAATAAGACTATGTCCGATTTCTGAATGAAAGCTAGACTCTGTTGACACAAAAGCTCCCGTAACAATCTGTGGTTGTACGGGCAGTGGGCTAGCACCCTCACCCTAAACTCATTGCACAGAAATTTGCAACAGACCTTAGGAGTCTGGCGTAAGCAGTAATGGGCCACAATAGCAAACAAGATGAGTGAGTACTTTATGAACAATAATACTGAGAAAGTTCGGAAACAGCAAACATACAAACAGATAACCGAGTGTGTTGATAAGCGTCAACAATATCTCTTGAAAAAGAAAAAAGCGAATTCTGATGAAATACGGCAAGAACCTTTATCAGGTGATTCCCTCCCTATGACAAATATTTGGCCAATAACACTGAAGATTTAGCGAAGCCTCTATTCAGAAAAAAGTCAATTACCCATAAATGGATACCAAAAATTACCTTTAAAAGGTCACCAAATGATATTTTCGTGGTGTTTCATCAAAATCTTTTCGTTTATTCTCATCTCACCCTACTATCAACAAGCCGGAAAGACAGACTGCCATAACCTAAAACCTAACCTCTCTGTCGTAAGTAAACTAAAATAAAATGATAAATAATAATCTAATGCAATCAAAAGTTTGACATGGGGCTTCAAACTCAAGTTCAGAATTTCGCTATGTCAGGAATTTCTTTCACTGGTTCCCAAAGTCAAACATTTTCCCTTCGCTGCAGGAATAGCTCAGTGAACCAGCCTACCTTTATTTTAACATTTTAAAATCAAAATAACTACAAAAAAAAAGCTTCTACAATGATCGTATCATTATACACACTATAATGACTTTACATTTTCGTTGGGGTCCATAACATCTTCCACTTGCTTGTATCGGTATATTACAGACGTGCAACATAACTTGTGGAATTTCTATTACAAGCACATTCATAATGGTTCGAGTTTTAGACTTCCTCCTATTTATGATGATTAAGTGATCGCCTTTCACGATCTGATGATCAATGTTAACAAGAATCATACTTTACCTTTTATGGCAATATTATTATTCCCTAAAATTACATTACATCGGCCTTGATAATTACTCGGTGCTCTGATTTCCTCAGACTCATTAGACCTCAGACTCATTAGACCTCAGCCCGTCAGACAAACATCACTTTCCAAACGCGAGTATCAGGGTCAACCAGGTAAATACTGTACTGGTTCCCACGGCGACATCATGTATTCGCGTTCCATCACACCCATTTTCATCAAAGCATTTACGTCGCAGGGGACTCCTGACCAGCTCGATACCCTCCGAAGCCAATCAGAGAAGATGGACGGCGCGCTTTTATCAAATGACAATAGGAAGGCTTGTATAAATGTGGCAGAACAAATATAGAGGCAGTGGGTGGTCTCGTGTATCGCTCCAATCAGGGTCGGGGGACAATGAGCTTGTTGACGCAGTCGTATCTCATAACACTGAAGAAACACTCCCGGTTATTGCTCGCCACAACGCCTAATAAACGTAAATTGCGTCACTCGCCGCTGCCAAACAACATCGTCTGGAAAATAAGTTATTCTAAATGGATGGGGAAAACCTAATGTAGCTGACAGACTGGAGTGAAAGGTTGCGCGATTTCGTCCACTGTATAAGCCCTCAAGATTCATATATATCTGTTTTCAGATTTGTAAAAGAAGCTGACTTTCTCCGAAAGAGTTTTTGCTACTTTTTAGTACCTGGCTGAGTTCACTTAAAATTTTACAATCAGTTATTTACATTTTCGCTTTAAATTTAAACAGTCCTTACCTCAAAACATTTTCTATTGTCGTTGAACCATGCTCGTTGCGACGCAACAATACATAAAAAATCAATCGGTCAACTGTTCCATTTTCCTCCCGTCATCTCTTTAAACTCATTAACATACACAAAGAGTAACCGGATAAAGGCACACGTTCATAAATAAACGTATCAATCTCCAAAAGACGGTCTCCTCTCCTCCACTGAATGGAGCAGAGTAAACCCCGAGACCCTTCTAATCAAGTATTTAATCTCCAAACCCAGAATAAAAAATGAATCAAAACACTGTTATACATCCAGTCGACAGCTTCTTTACATCAGCATCGATCCCGTCCTCATTGCATAATGGAACAACTTCGGGTGTTGTTGGCTCGTGGCTTGCGGATGCTGTTCTTGGGGTGGGGGGAGAAAGGCAGTAGGGAACGGGGGCCAAATCTCCCGAGCTCTATGGCGTCATGTTCATTGCAGCGTAGACAAACACTGCTCAGCAATACTTCTCCATTCCAGGACAACATCGGAAACCAAGTCTTGGTGTTGTGCGTTTTCGACTGTTATACTTTCTAGAAGGGGAAGGTAAAGGGGCAGGGGGAAGAGAGGCTGGAAAGGTGGAGGGGGGTTGGAGGGGTTGGAGGAGGTGTGCTGAATAGTAAAGACTCTGTCAACATATCCTACAGCCATCTTATGTGAGATAGTATAGACTTAGTCAACATACCTCAAGGCCTTCTGAGCCCGGGCGCGCTCAGGCCTCCGTCAACAGCTTATTCACCCGAAATCCCAGGTATTATAAAATATACAGGAGAATTGGTCCCGGCCTTCAAAGAAGGAGCATAAAATTTAATGACGAACGCAGAAAGGAAACTCTGGACCAGTAGAGAGGCGTATTTTTGGATGATATTCTTCGCCTTTAGTTTGCTACGCCTTTAGAGCAACAGCACGCCTATGAGAAAGGTATATTTAGGGTGGGGGAGGTTGCCGGAGTGGGTTAAGGACAGGCAAAAGGAAAGAAAAATCTTGGAGACAGGGAAGTTTTCTGGTAACAAAGTAAACAGGAACTTCTTGTTTCAAAATTCTCTCTCTCTCTCTCTCTCTCTCTCCTCTCTCTCTCTCTCTCTCTCTCTCTCTCTCTCTCATACACACATAAACACACAATAATGAATTTACATTGAATACACGTGTAAAACTGCGCAATGTACGTACCTTGTTCGAAAAAAATTGCAGGCAGTGGTCTTTGTGCGATCTCTCTCTCTCTCTCTCTCTCTCTCTCTCTCTCTCTCTCTCTCTCTCTCTCTCTCTCTCTAACACACACACACACACACACACACTAACGGATTTGTATTGAACATGAATGTAAAACAACGCAATATACGATACAAACACCGTGTGTGAAACAAACTGTAGGCAGTGGTCAATGTGCGCTCGCTCGCTAGCTCTCTCTCTCTCTCTCTCTCTCTCTCTCTCTCTCTCTCTCTCTCTCTCTCTCTCTCTCTCTCTGCTGGTCTAAGGTGCACTGGTAAGTTCTCAGCTCACAAACTGAGTAACCAGCGTTTGATTCTTGAACCGGGCGAGGAGCGCTCCTTTAAATTCCAGTATGCGTTCACTGACGTAAGCTGAACAGGCTGCTAGTAGCTAGTCGACCATTGTGCGCTGCAGCTAGAGCTGGGGAGGAGAAATTAGAAAGGAAAACACCTAATGTAAAAGTTCAGTCCCTCGTCAAAATACACACTATAAAAATGAGATGTACCTCGAAGTAATCCTCATGCCATCACGGTGACATTACGCAAGCGCACTCGTTTAAATTCTCTCTCTCTCTCTCTCTCTCTCTCTCTCTCTCTCTCTCTCTCTCTCTCTCTCTCTCTCTCTCTCTCTCCAAGAATAAAGGAAAACTTATCATATAAATTACTACATACGTCACTCAGTCTATGATTCCCTTGACATGTCTCATGAAATATAATAGCCTTGCGACCTACCGTACTGGAGCAAGAATCTTGACAACCGCTAAGGAACAAGGAAACCTCGAAAAAAGTGAGGCCAGCAACCAACGTCCATAAGCTGAAGAAAATATTTCCTGAAACGGCTCCGTTGGATGTGACCAACTAAAAAATCGGGATACCAACGAAAGAAATGTGCCTAGAAATAACATGATTGGACTCGAAAAGCAATATTTACTTTAAAATATCAACACTCGAATACTACTGTACTTACTGTGAGAGCAAACAAGCAAGCAAACATGCAAAGCAAGCACAGAAGAAAAAAATCAAAAGGCCATAAAATGCGATGGGAATCTGGTGCTGCTCTGATTGCCCAGTGTTTTGATGAATGGCCAAGATAAAACATTCGTAGATTGAAAAATAAAGCCCGTTCCATCAAAAAGGAAAATGTATGAGAGAGTATTTTATTCATGACACATACCTACATGACTCCATTCCACCCGACAAATGAGGAAATGGTGTTCGGCAGGACAAAGGCTCCACAAACAGTTTCGTGAAGATATTACCATAATCTATATTTAAAAAAAACTAACTCTGTATAGAGCTGACGGGGCAGCCTCGAGAAGAGCAGCAAAATCCTGAAACAGCTTCTCGGAAAACAAGTGTTATCAGAAAGTATGCATAAGTCATAAGCAGACATCTACAGTGGTGACAATGTACACATCTAAAAATATTAATATTCATAATAATTTAATTTCATACAATCTTGGGTTCGAATGGGATGTTGTCGTCCCCCACCACTCCCTACTCGCCCCCCCCCCCCCCCGCAGCCCCTCTCTCTCTCTCTCTCTCTCTCTCTCTCTCTCTCTCTCTCTCTCTTGGTCTGTCAAAAGATATTTTACCAACGGTTTCATCACCTTAAGCAAATACTGGTAATTTTATTACAATAATGTAAACAATAAACTATTACACTGTTGTAAGCGTCAGGATAAGATGAAATACAGTTATCTATTTAGAAGACAAACAGAGCTCTACACATATTTTCCATGAAACACACACACAGGATTTATACCCATCAAGATGTCTTAGAAATACTAGGCTACATATACACATTACGTGTTCTATTGATTTATAGCACCCACGTGTGTGTATACATACCATTCACACACACACTATATGTATGTATGTATGTATGCTTATATATATACATACATACATACATATATATATATACATATATATATATATATATATATATATATATATATATATATATATATATATATATATATATATATATATATATATTGCTAGAAGCATTCACTTCTTTGCAGTCCTCCATGCAAGCTTGCAGAGAAACAGCACAGAGAAACAGGAGGCATTTCAAGGAGCAGCTCCCTTTTAATTAATTTTTGCCCATTAAATTCGTCAGGGTCAGTATTTTCACTCAATAAGCCTCTTCAAAGCAACTGCCTTAATCTGTGTTTATGACTTTCACTGGCCAAAAGACTCTTCTTCCCAAACAGAACCTTCCTTCTTGGCACCCAAGTGCAGGAATTAATGGAACTCGCCCCCGACAGTCAGGACACCTCAATTGCTCAGGGCAATGAACACTGGCAGAAAATCGAGGTCATATAAGTACGAACCCAGGTCAACAACGGCAGAAGCAGCTAGAACACTGAGCCAGTGACATGCAACTGCGCGGCCCTTGTCACCAGGCTACACTCACCTCTCTTTTGTCTGGCCGATCACTTTACCATCCGAGCGCTACCTTACAGTGCAACGTGCAGAAAGTCCCACTCGCCTGAGAGCCATTTATTCTGCAACCAAGGATCTTTGCTTAAAGAATAAGGTACTGTGTGGTGGAGAGTGTTCGGTCATGTTATCTTATACTCTTATCTCATTTCCTTTTCCTTTTCCCCTTGCACTGTGCTAGACCCTGAACATTGACAGTAATCATTTATCAGTGTACAGAATAATTTAACTGAACATAACTTAACATTACTCCTTGAGCCTTCAGCATTTCCTTGCAAGAATTAGACTGTGTTTTGGCTTAACCAGTGATCGTGTTCTTTTCTCCACATATGACAGAAAATGGTGTGTGAACCGCTGTGGAACCATCTGTATCCACTATGCCCCTACGTCCATCAATCAAGTATTCCTGACTCTAATTTCATCGTATTTGCTCCATATTTGAAAGGCACTTTTAATCTTGCCACTTGTATATTTCAACTTGAAAGTGCCCAGAGCCCAGCGTGTATGGCTCCCTGTAACTTAGTCTTCTGATCAATGTAAATGCATCTAATCGACGTAGACCTGGAATTTCTCTCCTGAGTCCTTCCATTACTTGAAATATAGTTCTCATAGCATTCAATTATTGCACGACCTGTTGGTTTGCAGTTAGATGTGTTAACTTCAAAGGTAAGAACTTGCAATAGACCAACACTCGTAAATATATATATATATATATATATATATATATATATATATATATATATATATATATATATATATATATACATATATACATACATATATACTGTATATGTGTGCGTATAGAGTGTGTGAACGGAGTTTACACATACAGGTACACATAAATACATATATAATTCTTATTATCATGCATGTACGAGACATACTAATAAGTACAGACATTAGTCATTTGCAACACATGCTAAATCTTATGAACTGCTTTCAGTCGGAAAGCATGGAAAGCACAATTTTGTACCTGTCATGGGTTTTTTGAACGTTCCTGTTATGAATATATCTGGGACGTTTCCTCTTCCAAAATGATAATATTGTCAATGTCATTCGTTCTTCCGTCTTTTGAGTTTACTTCACCCAAATGAGCAATAAGCACAAGCAATTTAGGGAAAGGTGCCTCCGTCATCTCCCTAAGTGATATTTTCTTTATTTGGTTATTTTCATATCGATTGCTAGGCTATAGGGGAAAATGCCTTACTAAAACAAGGATGACTTTTAAATGTCATGCAGCTATTTTCCCAGCTAATCCATTACATAATGTATATCTCCTCTTCAGCTGCGATACTAATTTACTTCATCGATCAACCAGTCCCCCGAACACTAAATGGATCAGAGATTTAATGTAAAGGTCGGCCAATCACTCTCCACCTTGAGCAATACACAAATTCGGTGCGCATCTGACTTCTTCCCGCGCTATTTGCGTGCGTTCTCTCTCTCTCTCCCCCAAACCATCTTAAAAACACTTCCTGATATTAAATCCGCTCTAACAGGGGCGGCCTGTTTTTCTTGTGAGAATGGAATTAAGCCAAGGAAAGGCTCGAAATGAATACCGCCTGAGAGCTGGAAAACCGCGAAGGCGCTTTGGTGACTCTGCCGAAACCACGTTTACGGCTGTGTTTTTATTTTGTAAGGGGGAAGTAAGGAGAATATCTGCGAAATCCTTCTTTGAGGGAAAGAGAAGAAGAGTGAAGAGCAAACTCACTAGAAATCATTACCACCTTAAAAGTGTTTATCCTTTCCCCTTTCGTGCATTCGAGTTCACAAGGACTTTCCAAGCATTTTGTTTACGAAACAGGAGAAAGATTCTCCAGGGTAGAAAAGGGATGGGAAAGCAGGGGGAGAGTGGTTTCAAGAGAGGAGAATGAACGCAGTTTAATTCTTTTGAAGGTGGAGAGACCAAGGCTTGTAAGTTGGTTGTTCTCTCTCTCTCTCTCTCTCTCTCTCTCTCTCTCTCTCTCTCTCTCTCTCTCTCTCTTTGAGTCTGTGGCTTTTGCTAAGTTATCTCTCTCTGCCAGAAATTACGCGTATGCCGCCTCATTACGAAAATTTTTACAAGCTTGCTGGAATATCATGAACATTATCTCTCTCTCTCTCTCTCTCTCTCTCTCTCTCTCTCTCTCTCTCTCTCTCTCTCTCTCTCTCTCTCTCTCTCTCAGCTCTACTATAAAGAACTTTGCTTTTAATTAAAAGAAGAGAATGACATGAAGGCATAACTGAAATGACCAATGACTACGAATTTCCTGAAGAGAGACAGGAGAGAAGTGAAGGGGAAAGCGAATAGGCCACTGGAATATAGAAGGGGTGGGTTAAGAAAAGTGCAAGGGGTTGGGAGCGGGGGAGAGAAGGGGGCATTCTGACCGGGGGGGGGGGGGGGAGAGGATAGGGAGGTAGGAAATAGTGTGTCGGACTCTCAAGAAGTCACCGTGCAAATTCAATTCTGGATCCTGGCTGCTCGGCGCTTCTTAAAGAGCGCATTTAATGGTCTGAAAACTTGCCGCGGCAGAATAAGAAGCCAGGGATATTAAAGAAGGGCGTGAGAGAACACAAAAGAAAGCAAGCGGAAAAGGGATAACAAAAAAAAAAGAAAAGAAAGCACAGCTCCCAAAGCTGTACATAACGAAGATATGTAAAGGCCTTCAAGTACTGACATATAAACGAGGCCAGACAAAAAATGTCCGAGTTGCTTCATTTCATCAATCTACCGAAATTACTGGCAATGACACAATGCAACGTTAATACACACACGAATGAAACAAGGGCAAAGCTTATTCATCTTCGTAAATTGATTTAGCACTTACGACTGTCCGACAAAACTCATAAAAACAAATACATAATTGTATACAATAAATATAATAAGCGGACATCTAGACACACTTGTCAGACAGTAAAGAAAGACAGAGAATTTTCGCAAATTCCTTGAGCAGTGGTAATGAAAATGCAAAAGATCTCTTGAAAAGCAAATCTGTCCAGGAACGACAAAATAAACCAAGCGAAAGTTGTATCCAAGATACAACAGAATAGACTAAAGTAAAACACATACACCAACAAACTAACATATATATATATATATATATATATATATATATATATATATATATATATATATATATATATATATATATATATATATATATATATACACACACACATATATATATATATATATATATATATATATATATATATGTATGTATGTATGTATGTATGTATATACAGTATATATATATATTTATATATATATGGGGAATTATAATTCATAAATGCCAGTGCACTGGCCACGATTCCACCATAATAATTTCACTTCGGTGCAAATTATTGCCAAGGTACAGTGAATTAGATATTAAATGGCATTTGGCCTAAAGAACAGTGAATATAAAGTCATGCCTGTATAAGTAATAAGCATTAATGTGTGTGCACACACACACACACATATATATATATATATATATATATATATATATATATATATATATATATATATATATATATATATAGTCATAAACTGGTCGTCTTGGTTGGGGAGAGAATTGAACAAATTTAAACTTATGACTGCAAAGAGACCAAGTACGCCTAGATTATGAACAAAGGAAAAGTTATTTGAAACTTACCTTAGATTTTCCCTGGATTTACAATTAAAGGAGGAAGGTCGCCATTTGGAATTAGAATTCTTTTACAATTTAAAGGGATTTATTTACAGAGATTTAGCAATTGAACAAGGAGACAAACAATTCAAAATGGTACCCAATGGGCAGGCTCATTAAATACATACAGAGAGTAACAATGCAGTGATTGGAAACAAGCAAGCTAATTAATAAGGGGCCAATGTACAATACAATTATCCCCGTTATAATAATAATACCCTGGGTTAGGCCAAACTACATTAAAGGGATCTTCGTTAATTGCTGCGAAGGATTGAGCTCCAGGATGGGGAAAATAATTCATATAAAGTTTGGTGAGGCCACAACGGACTTCAGGAATCGGGCTAGTTTCAGGAATAGTTTCAGGATTTGAAAGGCAGTCAGAATTATCGGACACAGAGTGCGATGGAGCAGCTTGTCTCTCATGAAAGAGAGGTCCTGGATTAGAACAGCGGCCCACAATGAAGGAAAAGGAATCCCCCTATAAAATGTTACACATTGCACATGTTAAATATTAACCACTACGTAGCCCAGCAGATAATTATAAGGAAATCACGTAAGCACGGCATGGGAATCGTAATTGATTGGGCT
This sequence comes from Macrobrachium rosenbergii, assembly GCA_039081455.1. NCBI lineage: Eukaryota > Metazoa > Arthropoda > Malacostraca > Decapoda > Palaemonidae > Macrobrachium > Macrobrachium rosenbergii. Next base: position 36,524,773 of record JANJGK010000025.1, read on the forward strand.
TTTAACAATGAGAACACGTGCTCGCAATCACACAAAGAGAAAATTTAAACACTTGTATTACTTAGCCTAAATTGCCCTTAAGTTGCACTGGGGAACGGATAACTGGGTGATTATCACAGGATCTTTACTGAAATTCAAGGCACATTATGGGCGAGATATGGGAGGTCGAAGCAGAACTCTTAATAAGGGAAGATTGCTTTGTGGAGGAAGGAGTTAAAGTTGAAAGAAATGAGAAAGTTAAGGGGTTAAGTAGGAGGGAAAAGGGCTGGCTATTGACTACTTGCAACGTACGAACCTTGTATGACCATTGTGGGCGCCCAAACAATCGACTTGGCCGTTCGTTGAGATAGTTCAACCAGAGGAGCGGAGGAGGAGGCAGCACATGCATTCCTGACGAGGTAACAGGAGTCTCTGGCGCCATCCCTCCAGACAGCGGCGGCTGTGTCTCAAACTTTGGGCCAATCGTACCTGCAAGGAGTCATACGCCAGCAAAAGAGCAGAGGGGAAGGATCCTTAAATATTAATCACTTAGAGGTAAAGGTCCTACCTGGCGGCTATTCCCACTATGCCTATTAACCCTTCCCCATACCTAAATACTCCCACATTGCGTGATGGGGGTGAAAAGGGGGTTGAAAGCAGGAGGCCTATTGTTTTCCCAGAATCAGGCGATGGACGGCGCTTCCTACACTGCTATACACTGGTGCTAACAGCTCTGATCTAGTTCAAACTATGCTTGTTTTCGTCCGTCGCCCGCCAATTTTCCCGGCCCGACAGTCAAATGAATAGCAGACTACATTGCAAAATTAATGATGCACGGGCATCTATATAAGGGAGGAATATATCCTTGACAATATATATATATATATATATATATATATATATATATATATATATATATATATATATATATATATACACACAGTATATATGAATTTTAACACTCATGCACGCAAGACTTTTTATATTCACAATTTATTATGTCACAAATATCGTTTAATATCGAATTGACTATACCTTGGCAATGACCTGCTCCGAAACGGAATTATTATTAATGCAACAGAAAGAGCAGCAAAATATTTTTTCTTTTTATTTTCAAAATATTTGCGATTTCTATAAAATATTTACATTTGCATTAATTGACAATTTATGTCAATTACTTTACCTTCCCCTTCCTTAATACTTTTAATCTCAAATATTTTGCAGGTTCTATAATCAACAATGTAAAGTTTTGCAAAAAAAAAATAAAAACAATAATAAAAAGAATGTTGAATCTTCGACAACTGTCAATGAAACAAATTTCTCTAAATATCAGCCAAGGGCTGCATAAAGGATATGTGAAAATTTAAAATAACTTGTACATTATGTAATCTCCCTATATATTTACCTTACACTCATCTGTTTGCAATTTCTACTGGGCAACTAGTGAAATTGGTCTTTTGACTTTTTGCGTGTAACTGTTGGTCCTTTTCCATCTGTAAGCGTGTTTCATCGTTTCATCGCTTGTTTTAACTTGTTTTATCTGTAGTTTTCATGTTTTTTGATTATTAACATTCTGCCATTTCTTTGAAGAAAGGAAGCATTCATATATATATATATATATATATATATATATATATATATATATATATATATATATATATATATATATATATACATATATATATATATATATATATATATATATATATATATATTATATATATTATATATATATACTGAAATACATATGCAATATATATATATACATTATATATATATACTTAAATACATATGCAATATATATACATATATATATGTATATATATATATATATATATATATATATATATATATATATATATATATGAAGGTACGTGGCGAACTCATCGGCCCCCTTTGGAATGTGTAATCAGCCAGAATGGGTACTGTGACTGAGTGGTGCAGCGGTGGGTTCACCTCTTAACAGACTTACATCGCTCCGGAGCTACGAGCCACTAGTCCACCCAGCTGTATATGGGTACCAGCATCTACTGGGGTGGAGAAGATAGCATGAAATAAGGTCCCCCGACAATGTAACCACGTGATCGTTTTCAGTTAAAAGGTTGTTTTTTTCAAAACCGTGAATCATCACAACTTTCGAAGTGAGTAACCATCTGTCACTACAATCAGTGATGTCAAAGACGAATAATCTCATGAAAAAAACATCGTTTGCAAAACACACCATAAAATACGCATGCCCATTATCATTTTTATAATTCTTGATTCGTTTACGAAGTTCATGAGTTCAAGTACCACTGCAGTGTTCTTAGATGAGCCATGCACCACTGCCTGGATTTTCTCTTTTTTCCCTGCTGAACTTCCTCTCCTCAGAAAAAAGGGTGAATGCAATACTATTTGCCACAACATCATCGATATTAATAATAATGCCACCTCTCATCGCTATCCTAAATTAATGAATAAAATAGAGAAAATAGTGATGGCCCCACACAGTTATCATCTTAGCGTGACAAAAGACCACTGGAGAATATTAACACTATCGCTCTCGACGTCTCTCAGTAACTTAATTATAATCACAGCTAACAATTGTTGCGAAGGTCTCGTTTACCCATGGGGTTTATGTCTTTAACGAAATGATTGTAATTAGAGATGTCATTCGGGAGGACGCATTTCTGGATTTTCTATCACAGAATCAGCTCCATTGTTTTTCTTTGTTTTATTATTGATGAAGCGGTAAAAACTCCGTTAATTATACTGGATTTTTTTCTCCACGCTTCTCAATCAAATTTTTAGAACGTTAGTTCTTGATAATTTCTTTGATTTTTATTTTTTGTTTTGTTTCTAATGTAAAAGCATCCTCTTTGTGGTTGCTTAATTTCTTCTTAAGGCTTAATCCAAGGTCTAGACCGTGGCTTAACCAATGATTCCAAACATTCATGCTATGCTTTTAAGTGAACCTCATGATAAGTCTATCAAATTTGTACTCAAACTTAGACGCAAGTTGAAAGACCATTTTTCTTAATATTATCTTTATTGAATTTTTAACCAAAGCTCGCAAAGAGCAGTTACTAATGAGGCAAGTTTACGACTGCACGAATGCAATCTCTAGTGTTTCTCAGGGTAGGGTTCTTGGCCCCTTACTTTTGATATCGTATAAGCTCTATGTGAAGTTTGATCTTGAATGTCATAAAGCACCCAGAAACAAGAGCACCGGTACTAATCTTAAATGAATTCACTAAGTTGGCAGGCTAGTTGTCAGTAAAATGCTGACTGATTTAACCAAAACACCCTTTTGTTATGTACTGGGCTGACTTTGTACAGAAGCTTCTAGGACACATTTTCTTCCCAGTAACAGCCCATCATTGTTAGAAAAATGACTAGTATTCCGGCTCATTCAGATTAAGCAGAGCACTTCAAATCGTAAGTATTATAAGTGTTATCGTGTAGCCTAAACGATTTGAAACAAATAACCTAATCGTAGCCTAAGTCTTACACTACGACACCCAGGTTACTTCACTGATATGTTATTCCAAATTGCACTTAAAACACTGCATTACGTTGTGTATATTAACCTAAAACATAAACGATATAAACTTACTGTTGGTTCAAATGGGGCATTCGACATTCCTAGCTCGAATTAGAATCTGCCTGGCATGAGCACAATCTCTACTTCATAACCCTCATCCAAAGCACACCTCAAGAAATTCTCCTTACATTTAGATTTGCATATCTCCTACAGGAATTTCCCTAAATGAACACTTAAGTGGACTTGAAGGCACCGACAACTATGGCTGCATTCCCTTTTCTTGAGTCCCTATTTGATCTACACTGCACCAAGGCTGTGACGACTGACGAGGCTGGCAGCTGGCTTCATGTTCGTCTTTGGCCAACACCAAACATTCGACTAACCAACGGACAAGCAACCGATGCCGGTAGTTAAGCATTATTACACATATAATTACAATTAAATACACAAAACAGCCAAAACAACGCTTTTCAATCCTAAATACAAACACAACAA
>JANJGK010000025.1:36533769-36546269 GCA_039081455.1 Macrobrachium rosenbergii
CTACAGTGAATGTCTCAGTCTCCCCAAATTTTGTTTGTACAGTAGTTCTTGCACCCTCATACATCATCTTCACTAACCTTACCAACTTCTCTGGTACTCCTCTCTTTCTCAAACATCAATAGACTACTCTTCTTGGTACCCTGTCATACACCTTTTCAAGATCCACAAAACACAAGTAAACTTTCCTGTTTCCTTCTGGATACTTCTCTTGGACTTGTCTTACTATAAAAACAGCATCCACTGTGCTCTTTCCTTTCATAAACCCAAACTGCTGCTCATGTATATCTTATCAGTTCTCTCAACTCCTCCTACTATTCATTCTAGTATCTTGAATACATGCTCCAAAAGCTTTATTCCTCTGTAGTTCCCACAGTTTAACACATTTTAATCATCCAACTATTGTTCCAGTCCCTTGGCATTTCCTCTACATCCCAGATCTTTTCCAATATTGTGTGCACCCACTCTTAGCCTAGATTTCCCAATGCTTTAATCATTTCTATTGTTACCTCTGACTTTCCTGCAGCTTTATTTACTTTTCCTTTCTTTATTGCATTCTCGACTTCACTCACTTTGATGTTTGCTATTGGTCCTTCTACTGGAGGAACATTTTCCAGTTCTTCACACTCATTCTCATTGTTTAATAGTTGTGAAAAATTGTCTTTCCAATCTTCTCCTGACCTAATCTTCCTCAATTAAGATATTTCCAGTTTCATCTTTAATAATTCCTACCTCTCCTACATCCTGCCTGTCTTTTCTTCTCGCTTCTGCAATTCTGTGGATTATCTTTTCTCCCTTCAGTGTTCCCATCTTCTCATACCATTCTCTCCTGGCTTCTCCCTTCGCAATTGCTACCACTCTCTTTGTTTCTCTCTTTGTCCGTCTATAATCCTCTCTTGTTTGGTAGTTGTTATCTTCTTCCCACCCTCTTCTGGCTATACTCTTTTCCTTCACAGTTGTTTGAACCTCTTGATTCCACCACCATGTTTCCTTTTCCTGTTGCTGCTTACTACTTGTCCTCCCACACACCTCTGCTGCTGCTGGCACCACAATCTCTTTCATATAATCCCATATCTCCTCAGGCGATTCTGACATTCCACTCACATATCTCTCTTCTCTGGCTCTTTCCACTATACTTCTGAACTCTCTTGCCTTCTCCCCTTTCAGCTTCCAAGTTTTAATCCTCCTATTTCTGGCTGGGGCTTTTCTTTTCCTTATTGCTTTCAGCCTCAAATCTGCCACTACCAGTTTATGCTGTGCTATGACAGATTCATTTGGAATAACCTTGCAATCCATAATAATTTTCTTGTCCTCCTTCCTAACCAAAACACAATCAATTTATGTCTCATTTTGTCCACTTTTGTAAGTTACCAGGTGACTTCTCCTTTTCTCAAACTGAGTATTCAAGACTACCAGATTCATAGCTTCTGCTAATGCTAACAATCTTTCACCTTCCTGGTTTCTTCTTCCAAAACCTCTTCCTCCATGTATTCCTTCAAAGCCATCAGAACTCTCACCTACATGGTCATTCATGTCCCCAGATAACACTAATGGTTCACTACTTCTAATTTTCCTCTGAATTCCTCCTCCTCCCTTCACTACACCCTTTATATTCTTCTCCAAGCTATCTTGCACTTTTTCCTTTCCATTTAGTCTCCTGTATACACAGAAGCATAATTTTTCTACTCTGCATGACATCAACCAACTCTCTTCCCTTTCCTGTGAGGCTACCAACATTCCAGTTTCCAATTCTCAGCTTTAATTTCTTTTTCCAATCCTTTCTCCTCATTAACTTCTTTAGCCGCAGCCGTGACTTTTGCGGTACCCTTTGCATTTCTCACTGCTGTCAGGGGATACTGCAGTGCGTAGCTTACGGGGTATGCCCTAGCCCTATTGCATTACATCATCGACTCAAGATTCATTATTTAGTGTTTGCGAGTTTTCATACTCTGTTGACTAGACCAGGCAGCAACTCTCCCCATTTATCTGGGCTTGAGACCGGCAGTAAGTTGGACTGGCTTGTTCCCCCACTGGCTGCGTTATATATATATATATATATATATATATATATATATATATATATATATATATATATATATATATATATATATATATATATATATATATATATATATAATTTTTTTTTTTTGACACAAGGTAGGGTCTGTGGTATGGTGCAGTGCTTGGCTCAAGTTCAACGTCTGCTTGAATAAAAAAATAAATGACTAGGGCAAGCAGCCATACCCCTGAAATCTTACTGATGAACCGGTAGGCTGTACTGTTATGACGGCACCTCCATCAAAGTATAAAGTAGAAACAGGAGCATGCGAGATTTTGGTCGTTTGTTGAAATGATAAGTTAAGTATACCTTAGTTTTACCAGACCACTGAGCTGATTAACAGCTCTCCTAGGGCTGGCCCGAAGGATTAGACTTATTTTACGTGGCTAAGAACCAATTGGTTACTTAGCAACGGGACCTACAGCTTACTGTGGAATCCGAACCACATTATGGAGAGAAATGAATTTCTATCACCAGAAATAAATTCCTCTAACTCTTCATCAGCCGGCCGCGGGAATTGAACTCCGGCCCATCGAGTGACAGTCTGAAGCTCAACCGGCTCGGCCAACAAAGGGCTGCTGTGTGTTGAAATGATGTTAATAATCAGGATCATAAGTAGTTTCTTAGTACCTCAAAGTCTGCAGTTACAAGTGCACGCACTAGCAACACATGATACCGCACTCACGCTAAAGAACCATTTTTATCGTGAATTGCAAAAAGTATTAAATCATCTTACAACTTCGTACGACATGGAGTACTAGGGAACTAGTATAAAGATGTTTTTAATATCGTGTTTGTATGTATGTATGTATGTATGTATGTATGTATGTATGTATGTATATATATATATATATATATATATATATATATGTATGTATATATATAAATACACGTTTATATATGTATATACACACATGTATGTGTGTATATATGGTGTAAAACACGATATTAAAAAATATCGTTATAATAGTTCCCTAGTAATTCACGTCGTACGAAGTTGTAAGATGAAATAATACTTCTTGCAATTCACGATAAAAATGATTCTTTAGCGTGACTGCGGTATCATGTGTTGTTAGTGCGTGCAATTAATTATAGCAGCAGACTTTGAGGTCCTTAGAAACTACTTATGATCCGATTATGGACATCATGTCAACAAACGCCCAAAAACTGCCATAATCATAAATATCAGTATTTGTTCTTGGGTATGAGCGTCGGATTCGTGATGATTTAGCTACCAACTGCCGATATCCGGATTCGCGAAATGACTTCCTTGTATTTGGAGATTCCTGTAAAACTTATAATTTCTGATAATCTAAACTTCCAGAAGCATAAATTATATTATCAATACTTGTTCTCGGGAACAATTCTCAGAACTAAATGTATTTGGTGGCATAATTTCGATTTGCGGATTTGCAAAATGTTTTCAAAACCGTCCAAGACTTCCGGTTTTATCCGTTGTTTTATTTTTTTCTTCTTTTTCTTGTTTCTTCCGAACATTACTTTTCGAGGACCATTTCCCAAAAATTTACTCCGGTAATCCCGCTGAATATTCGGAGCGTTTTACGACAGGTGAGAGTGGAACTGCCACCCGTTTTCCGATACTTTGTTGCCGTGAGCACTGAGTTTAAGGCAACGGAAAGTTGGGAGAAAGAGGTAGAGAAAAAAAAAAAAGCATGTCCAATTTCGGTACATTTTCAATCTCTCTAAACCCCATTCACTTTCCTTGAATTCCGACCGATGACTCTTTGGATGGAATTCTATTTGCACGGCCGTTCGTTATTTCCGTGTACCCGATTCCCTTACGAGAGCCCATTCGTCCACGGTCAATAACGTGAACGGAATTATATATCGGCGGTAAAATACAACAGCGTGAAGGCAGAAGGATTATTAGGAAGTTACCTCAATATATCGCTGGGATGCAAGGAATTTAACCTTTGCTTTAAAACACACAAAAACAGTCAATGCTTAGAACCTTGCAGAGGCCTTGGGTGTCTTCTGTGAATGGCAGTAGCTCACAGTCAAGCATGAAAACCCAAAAGAGTCAGTTAAATTACAACAGCAAAGTTAATTATTGCAGGCTTCATCTTGCCAACTGGGACACCAATTTGTTTCTCCGGCGAATCCTTCAGTCGTCGTCAGCCCTAATAAGTTCCCGCCACAACCCCCTGATTCTGTCTTCCTAATGAGCCTCTCTCTTCCGCTTTATCTCTTCCTCGCTCGCTCGCTCTCTCGCTCGCGCTCTCTCTCTCTCTCTCTCTCTCTCTCTCTCTCTCTCTCTCTCTCTCACTTCAGTGCCTCCGTAGGATTGATGGCTTATCCCCTTCAACGCTTCAATCCTCTACATCCTCCTGGGCCTTCGCTTCAAGAGACGTCATTCGAAATCTATCTTCCCATTCCATCCCACACATCTCCACGTCTTCTACACCCCACCCCCACCACCACCCCACTCCCCAATCCCTTCAACGCCCCCAATACTCCCACTCTCCAGAGGCAAAGGTGCACTGTCCACTACGTATCAAGAGAGAGGATTTCCCGTGTCGGTTTGTGACCTGATCTTCGCACCTTTCGAGGTCGAGGGCGGCATTCCGAATCTTCCCTAGAGACCTAATAATCCTCCTGAGAGAAAAAGGGAGAGAGAGAGAGATACACATAATGTATATAAACGTATGTATGTATATGTGTATTATACGTACATACACTATATGTAAACATATTATATATATATATATATATATATATATATATATATATATATATATATATATATATATATATATATATATATATATATATATATATATATATATATTCAGGGCCTCCAACGCCGCCTGACACGAAGGGTATCTTTGAAATTCTGCCACTCATGTCTTTCCACAAATCTCAACTCATCTCCAGCGTCCTTTCAAATAGTGCTCATCGAAGGAGGTCTGGTCTTCCAACTCCAGTGTTGCCCCATGGAATTATTCGCCAACGGGTTACTCGAAGGACGTGTTCCAGCCATCTGCATCTCCCTTCCACCATCATCACATCTACATAAGAACTTAAGTAACTTCTCTTATGATATCATTTCTAACTGTCCTGCCATTTGACTCATAATATTCTCCTTAAAGCTGTATTCTCATAGCGACAACGTCCATTTGATATAGTTTAATGGTCATACAATGATCCAAGTCATTACGTATAGCAATACAGATTGTACTAAACTTAGGCATAATCTTACTTGCGTATGCAAATTTCAGTTAATTCTGCTTCCAAATCTTACCCAGCGTGCGCATTTCTTATTTGCCATTTTAGCTCCGTCCTCTTTACTTGTGATGTCTTAGATTTATTTTGAGTCCCATCTATAAATAATTCTTATGTTTATCACAGCAACAGCAGTCTGTTTCATAATGGACTGAGATTTTAGGTTAACGTAAAATAAGAAGTATATATCATTTTGTGAACGTCATGATATCACCATTAGCGCAGGCTCATTTCCATTTAAACATTTTTATACTTCTTTGACATACATAGATAAAAAATAGGTATAAAAACGTTTAGATGGAAATGAGCTTGCGCTAATGGTATCATGCTGTCCACGGTTTCATACTTCTTATTTTACATTAGCCCAAAACAAGATTGCGGTTGCTATGGCAAACGTAAGAAATGAACCTCATTTTCTCATGAAAGGTCATTATCTCTGCAGGCTTCTTGGGGCTCACTGCGACCCTTTGCCGTTCACAATCGGTTTCTAAACTCTTGGGCACTTCCTTAAATATCGATCTCGGGAAGAAGTTTCTCGTCCGTGGAATGGAATAGAATCTAGTGTGGATTTTAGGCTGAACGCCAAGCACTGGAACCCAATGGGGCATTCGGCGCTGTGGTGAAAGTTGAAAGATTGGGTATAATCGGTTAATAAATATTTCAGTACAACAAGAACACCTCTTCAGTAAAACTGAGATCGAATTTCTTTAAAACATCAGCTATTGCATAGATGTGCGTAATTATAGAAAAAAAATGTTGTTGTAATTAAAACTGAATAAAATTACAACCTTCTAAAATTAGGTCATACCGTTGTAGAGTGCTATAAAGTCAAATGGATTCAAATTCAGTTAAAAATAAAACCTATGGCATGTTAAATATCCCATTACATTATGGAAGTCAATTTTGGGACCTATACTTTTGCCAGCTAGTTCACGTCTTTGGAGTGCTAAAGTGCGTTTACACCACACAATTTCAATAGTCAGAGGGAAATCATAAAACACACACAGTGCTGCAGCTCCAACCCAGAAAAAAAAAGGGGGGGAACCAGTGGGTCGAGCGAGTATGACCAGCTCTGACTCGGGAGACGATAACTTCTTTTACGATTACGGTGATAGCTTGAAGGCCAATAATCAATACTTTTCCTTATTTTCTTGTCCTTTCTATTGTTGTTCAACACTGAGAAAGAAGGAAGTGCTTGCTATTTATCTTTAACATAAGGTCTACTACCCCTTTTCTTATTAGTAGGAGGAATGTGGCAGAATGTAATGATGTCTCTTGTAATCACATCTTTTTCTCCCAGGTCAGCAAGTTCATTACCTGGGATACCCCCGTGAGGAGGAGACCTTCAGAACTGGACAGATTTAAATTTTGAGCTAGTCGACATAACCGTTCCTGGGTTCGCTGATCAAAAAGGTGATAGGGGTTATATTGTCTGATGGCCATCAATGCACTAAACGAATCTGAACAGACAGTAAGTGTACTATAATGTAGGGTAGATGCTACCTCAAGAGATGTGACTAAGGCTATCAGCTCTTATAAAAATAGAAGCATTGTCAGACAATCTACCGACTAGTGGACAATCGTCAAGAACTACGGCACAGCCAGTTCCATTAGATGTTTTCAAGCCGTCATAATATAATTTCACAGAATCTGCATGTAACTGATCATGTTCCTTAGGTCCTTTTCTAAGGGAATAAAACTGAAAATGAAGGTGGGAGGAAGATTGGTAGATTCACTCTTCATATTTTTGGTCTTTAAACGGATTGTGAAGTTTAAAATAAGAAAAAACTTCACTGTGGAAAATAAACACTCGAGTTTTAACACGTTTAATCCTTACATTTAAGAATCCTTACCATACAAACTTCAAAATGATCCTTCTTTTTTAAAAATCAGTAAATTTTAGACTCCAAAAAATAATAATTTATTTTTATATCACTCCTAATTGTGAAATATCTCCCTTATCTAGAAAATCTGTCAAAATTACTGGCATCAAAATGTCATGAAAAGTGGAGTGAATAAAGTTAAAAAGTACTATGATGAGATTGACTATAAAGCTGATGGGGATATAAAAATGAAATGAGACATCTGTCAATAAAGTAAACGAAAGAGCATGACTAATAAATAATCACGGAGATAACACAGATAACACTCGAATGATTCATTTCATCATGAACAAGCACATGATTTATTTTCGTGTCATTCACTTTCAGGTCGTCAGAATTTTTCGATTCGTTTATATCTGTAAATGGATCAAGTCTCTGGGTATAAGCACTCAACAGCCCACCTGGATACTGGTGCAGGGACGTGACCACCCCACCGCGCACCATACTAAAGGTGCAATCAGCCAAGATAAGCGCCATGGCTGGGCAGCGCCCTTAAATTGTTCTCGTACAACCGTCTGCCGCACCACCTAGCCGTAAATATGAACCACTGTCTACTGAGGTGAAAGTAAAAGGGTGTGAATTTAGCAATCGCGTCTCTAAAGACATGCTGGGAACCCGGAAAGTTGTAGTCCCCTGGTGCCACCTCCTCGAAATGGAACAAGGTGTTTGATAATACATATAGACATATACATATGTATATATATGTATATATATACATAATATTATATGTATCTATATGTATACATATATATCATACATATGAATATACATATATATCTATATGTGTGTTTGATTTTAAATCACGGAAAGGTAAAAACGTGATGATCATACAAAGTTACAGACACGAAAGAAAGAGACGCTGTGACCATGTATTGGTAATAAGAAGAAAGTACTTAGCATCTCATTGTTTCACTCTTTCCTTCGTGCCTGTAAGTTCGTTATATATATATATATATATATATATATATATATATATATATATATATATATATATATATATATATATATATATATATATATATATATATATATATATATAGAAATATATATATATATATATATAGAAATATATATATATATATATATATATATATATATATATATATATATATATATATATATATATTACTGTATATATCTATATATATATATAGAAATATATATATATATATATATATATATATATATATATATATATATATGTATATAGTGGTTGTATGAGTTTCGGTACTGTGTGTGCATAAATATTCTTGAAACAGCCAGCAAGGTCGTGCCAAGAGGCCATACAAGTGCGAGCTGAGCAACGGAGAATTTCCTATGTCCGTTCCCTGGGAGGTTGTGTATGCTACTGATCGAAGTGAATGACCCAAGTGGAAAATGGTGATGGGAACGAAAGTACATTTGCGTGATATTTTCATCTACCGTTTTTCTACCAGAATCCTGCTGTATTGCCAGGCTGCGGCTTCCAGATTACCGAAAAACTAGTCAATAACGCCAGCTAAATTCTTTGTCGTGAAAAACGTCGAAATAATGGAAAAATAGATAAGTCTATAATTTAAGTATCTGGTTAGTCGTATTCCACCTACATTAGGTCCTGCAATACACAACGTTGTAGGTATTCAACATGAGATGGAATCTTGCAAAATCAAGTCAAATAAAGGCTTCAGTCGTTGTATGACACCACTGATCTGATGGAAGGAGAGTCAAGGACTGATGATCGCTAATTATCGTTGTGACTGAGTGCACCTGTGTTAAACACTAGAAGGATACTTGACATGCGATGTAAAAGTGTCTAGGAGAATGCAGCGCCAAACTGACTTCCTTCTTATATTGTATTAATCGAATATGCAACTGCGTGGACATATTCTTAGATCTGTGAAAATAAATATCACCTGGTCTAATCGGCACTTTGATGGATAACAACTAATGAATGTGAAGACCCTACTGATATGTAAGCTCCCGAGACATTCAGTGTGGGCATGACCATGGGCAAGACGCTTGCAACTTCATCCCTAGAATCAATGCATGGATCGGAAGTAAGTCATTTTCCACTTTGCGAAACAAATACGGTACAGATTATTGATCTCGAAGCGAAAGGAAGACAAAAGTTAGTTCCTCTCCCACGATACGAAGAGGTTACAGGCAATATCTTTCTTAAGAAGGTAGGAAGGCAGCAGCCACTGCCTTTCTAGAGGTTTTAGGAAGGTAGCACCTTTTATCTTTCCTCAAACAGAAGGAAGGCAGCCGCCGTTCCCTTTCTTAAGACGGGGTATCAACCAATTCAAGAAACCACAAATCCGAGGAAGAGTATATTTTTACATACAACATATTATTCTACAGTGTTGTTTATAGAGAGAAAATAGTAGTTACTGAATAATCCCTCTGCCTACAATAAATTAACTTCCATGACTTTAGCAGAAAACAACCACCTCAAAAAAGTACCATTTTCAAGCATCATCCAGATTTCATTACTAAATTCAAGACCGTTAATCCATTGTTTCAGGCGTCATGTCTTCAACATATAAATCAGCCAGATGGTTGAAAAAAATCTTTCGCCGGTTTTGGGAAAAACATCTGATTCTTTACTCAATTCTTCTGATTATATTAAAGGTGTAAGAATATAAATTCTAGAGAAAACATTTTGAGCTTGGATGCCGAATCTCTATTTACAATTGTTGAAATAAATGAATTTAGAGTTTTTTAAGAGATAAGACCTGGTTTGATGCTAACATGCATTTGGTTCAGTTGCATTCATTGACTTTGTTGAACAGTAAAAGGATTTACTTGAATACGAGGGCAATTAGGCTACTGTTAACAATAATATGGCAGGAGCATGAATAGCCAACTTTCACCTGTTTTGTGTAACATATATTTCTGGAATATGATGAGACTGTGCTTCTCCTACATATTTTCCTAGTAAAATGGGTTAGGTATGCAAATGACATCTTTATGGTCTGGCAAGAGGATCGTGATTTAAATTTTTTTTTTTATAATTTCAACGGTTTCAATCCTCTAATTAAGCTGAAGTAGGCGTTGGAAACGACGGAGAATTTGCGTTCTTTGATATGTTAATTTATAAAAATAATGGGACACCCCTGTCTTCTGTTTATAGTAACGTACAGGTGCTTGTGCTTATATTCAGAATATTGCACTTCATCATAAGTATGTCAAAATGTCAGCCATACCGCTAATGTTTTTAAGTATTTTAAGAATTTTCCACACTGATGAGGAGACGTGATATATCGGAACTGTAGGTGAAAATATACTCTCCTTCTCAACATGTGGTTTTTTTCATTCACGGCAGTTCGAAACTGAGCTTCTGCCATAACAAACAATATTCCAACCCGCCGCTAAGCATCCCGACAGTCCCCCAAAATCTGGTCAAGTGCGCCAAATTCATCTAGCGCAGTTCCTCTGGAGAACCAGGAATACTGTTGTATACTTTCTCCTTTGGGGCCACGGTGCATGCATATACAGTACATCTAAACTTCCCTCCTTTAGGATAACCGCAGAAGCCCACGACAAAACTGGCCAAGAGGAAAATCAGAAAAGCCAATTAACCCAGTCGCTACTTTCGGAGACTTAAGCAAGTTATTCGCTGGCACAGGAAAACACGAGGTTATTCACTGTGCGTTGAAAAAATTGCAGAGAGAAAGGACGAGAGAGAGAAAAACTTTACAATTCAGAAAGAGTAATGACTTCTGAGCAGCAAACCGAGAGGTTTACTAGGGAGAAAGGGCTATTGATTTTTCTTTGTATATTTCGTGCATTCGACAAGGGTTCTGATTTCACTGAAGCTTCTAACAAGAGAGAGAGAGAGAGAGAGAGAGAGAGAGAGAGAGAGAGAGAGAGAGAGAGAGAGAGAGAGAGAATTTGCAATTTACAAGCAATAAATAACCTTGAAAACAGCAAACCTAAGGGATTACTGATTTTTTTTTTTATGTATTCGAAGAAGGTCCACACTCAAGACACTTTTAGAGAGAGAGAGAGAGAGAGAGAGAGAGAGAGAGAGAGAGAGAGAGAGAGAGAGAGAGAGAGAGAGAGAGAGGTTGATGGCGAGGTGGTTCGTTAAGCTTCTTACACTCTCTTGTGCTTCTGGAGGATTTTCCTCTAGAGGAACCAGAAGAGATGCGAGGAGGGTTTCGAGGGTGTCAGGAAAGTAGGTGAGACAGTAGGCGAGGAAGAGGAAGAACCTGAAAAGGACACGAGCTGCGGGAAATGAAAGGAGTAAATGAAAAACGAAAAAAAGGTCGATTTTTATGTTGAAACTGAAAAATAAGAATAAAAGATGAGAAGGAAATAGAGATTACATTGATGATATGTCAATGTCATTTGTTAAACACAGCTAGAAAATCTGAAAAAAAAGATAAAAAAGTAATCCTTACGAAAGTGAGACGAGCGAACCTGTAATATAAAAAACAAGATAACCTATAAAAATCCCAAAGAATAATTAATATACAAGTCATGACAACACTATATAACAATACACATCCTTTAATAATCAGCATACGTGCAATTAATTACAACAACGAAATATTTTCTACGCCTTGCGCCAAAAGAGACATTAATAAAATTAAAAGCCCTTACCAACAGGATTGAAAATCTATTACCTCCAGATACAACAATGTGAGGGTGACATATACATATTTAATCTTCGACGATTTTTAAACAAGCTACTGAGTCAAAATGAGACGGACAGGCCGACAGATGGAGAGAGAGACTGACAAACAGAAAGTTAATAGTTTTTTGTTATATCTCCCTGACCGCTTTCTGCGAGGAATGAAAAGTCTTTCCCGTCCAGACAAAAAGAGGAGGAGGAATGAGGAACGACACCCAACCAACCAAACCCCCCCGCCCCCGCCTCACCCACCCACCCTCCCTCCGCAGCATCCCCCAAATACGATGCGGAGTCGGGGAGAGAGCAATTCGAAACCCTTGATTTTGGTAATGTAGACGATGAAACCATTAATAAGCCTAACGGCCTATAACAATTAGGGAAAACTCGTTAGCCGGCGATTACGTTGGCCTGCATTTGACACCTGCTAACTGAAAGCCTAATTATTAGTCTGAAATTTAAAGTGATTCGAATGGAGAGAGTTAATTTATGCTTTTGTGTTTACAAGTGGTTCGGGAAAGGGGGGGGGAGGCTGCGTGTCTGCCTACCTGCTATCTTACCCGCTTCCCCTTCCCACCTCCCTTCCATCCACAGCTCTTGTTTTAATTGGACCTCGCTGTCCTTCACAATGCAGGGGAAAAAAACAAAAACAGAAAAAAGCAAAACGAAAACATAAAAAATTCAAATATGCGCCCCGGGAAAA
>JANJGK010000025.1:36556269-36578521 GCA_039081455.1 Macrobrachium rosenbergii
AACAAAACGTTGAGAGTAAATTGCCCTTGAACTTCTTATCTTGGCTTAT
Organism: Macrobrachium rosenbergii; assembly: GCA_039081455.1. NCBI lineage: Eukaryota > Metazoa > Arthropoda > Malacostraca > Decapoda > Palaemonidae > Macrobrachium > Macrobrachium rosenbergii. The sequence goes on from JANJGK010000025.1 coordinate 36,556,319, forward strand.
CTATCACACAACTCACGAAAAATTGTGGAAAGATCGACCGCAGGACAAGTAGCCTATTTCAGTCAATTAGATTGTGATGTTGAATTGGACTGAAATCATTATGCAGACATCCTTGAATATAACATTCTCTAGGTTTATTGCCAAAATTTACGAGATATTTCAAGCTTCATCATCAGGTATGTAAACAAACATAAAACAAAAATTAAGAAATGACTCAGTATAACACTTTATGCATGAAATTTATCAAAAGCAGCCAAATATGGATAACAATAAAATGTAAAAAAAAAATAATAAAGGAAAGACCAGTGCTTATCTCTGCGAAAACCATAAACTCTGAGACATGCCCATTTTCGTAAGAAAGAACTTAAGCATCCAGTGCTATGATTAAATCCAAGATGTGAATATATTCTTATTTTGGGCAATCTGCCCAAACTGTAAATTCGTCCCACAACTTAATAAGGTCCTAAGATCTTACAGCTAGCTGGCAGTGTAATTACCGGCTAAAGAAAGATCCATATCCCACAGGAATAAAGCAGAGACCTTATGAAATGCAGTTTAAGCAGGAAAATTAAAATACTCAAAGACAACTGTACAAAAAAGCAAAAAGCAGCAGCTAGTTAAGAAGTACAAGGATGGTCTTTGAAAGAGTGGCATCTACCTACGGAGTAACCAACATTAACATCTAACTAAATAGTGGAATTTGCCTAAGGAGTACAATTAGGGACTGCAAAAGCACCTGCAACAGGAAAATCAACGTAAGTATAGAGATTTGCAAGAGAAAGTTCCATTTAGTACATGAGTACAGTAGGGGGAATGCAAAAATGCAATTAGCATAAAAAAGGAAATTAATTTAGAGATTTCCCAAAAAGTATGAAGGATCTGGAGAGACGAAGATGTCACTTCCACACTCAAATGGTCCATCAGACGCCGGTGGAAAATCCGTATTACAAAATAGATTTAAGATGTAATGGATCCCCGTCACCTCAACGCACCTGTATGATTCAGAAGAGGAGAAGCGTGATACATACGGTGCATACACCAAACATTATTGTCAGAGCAAAATATCTATTTTCGCCCTGTGACCTGACACTCACCAGTGTAAAGGTGTACCGTACCTAGGCACATAAGCAGACACGCCAATGTGCTTGTCTTACAAGGAAGGGAACTCAATGATTGCAGAACTGAATCAAATCTATCTGTGTTCTTATATTTCCTTCTCGCTGCCTGAAAGCAATATCTTTGATAATCACATACATTTCGTGTTAAGTATGGCAAAATGCATGTGCATTCGAGTTAAGTTTATGCCAACCCTAGCACTAAGAATGACGTAAATCATATGACGTGGAAAAACTGTGTCTGTATGTATGTATGTATGTATGTATGTATGTATGTATGTATGTATGTATGTATGTATGTATGTGCGTGTGTATGAAAAAAAATATATATACATACACATATATATATATACATATATATATCTAGATATTTAATATATATATATATATATATATATATATATATATATATATATATATATATATACATATAAATATATATATATGTATATATACATATATGTACATATATATATATGTATATATACGTATACATGTACATATATATACAAATATAAACATATATATATATATACATACATACATACATACATACATACATACATACATACATACATACATACATACATACATACATATTTACGTAAATTGAAGAGAAGACATAAATAAAATACAATTACATAACCAGGGAGTTTAAACAATATTAATAGTAATGAAAATTTTCAGGTTGTTGAGCCATTGTTAGCATGACTGAGAATACTTATAGTGGCACGGATCAAAACGCATGGGAGAATTCATACAACTGATTTTCAAATTGCCAAAGTTTTTTTCTAATCTCGTGTTAAAGTCAACGGAAGATGCTGAGATTTCTGTAAACAATGCATGTTCCAGCAACGTATATTAAACATTTAAGGGGATACGTAGACGAAGGAAATTCAGTAATATTATTTTATATATTACCAACATTCAGAATATGCACCCTATTTATATGGAACAAACCCACAGGGGGTCAGTGACTTGAAATTAAGCTTCCAGGGAATATGGAGCTCATTAGGAAGTAAAAGACGGTAAAGGAAAATACAGAAAGAACAGATCTCACTTATTAAAAAGAAAAAAAAAATAATAAATTAATAAATAGATAAAAATGTATTAAAATGCAAGGAGAATAGCATTAGGGTAGTAATGTATTGCATCTTCGCTTGAACTTTTCAAGTTCCAATTGCATGACATCCTCAGGGAGACTGTTCCATAGTCCAACGGTGTGAGGAATAAAGGACCTCTGGAACTGAGAAGCTCGACAGCGAGCACATTTACTACATGCTGGTGCTGCTGTTCAGCGAATCTGGCTGCTCTCAGCAGGAAAAGGGGATCAGAGATCAATTGTGAATGTGAACGATCTCTGTTGAAATACAACCTATGAAAAAGTGACAAACAAGAGACCATCCGTCGATGGTCCAAGTCATAACTGCTAATATTAGGAAACAGAAAACTACCACCATGAACCACTCAATCTAAAAGACATAAGTCTCTGGCAGAGGCAGACATCTACACCCGAGAACAGTATTCTAGTAAAGGAAGCAAAAATGACCTAAAACAGGTTGCACTGATTTTACCGCTTTTATAAATAGCCTATATGAGGTCTTACGAGCAGTACCTAACTTTCGTGCGGAATTTGCTGAAACTTTCATCAGATGTTTCTCAAAAGTAAGATGTGAGTCAAAAGTTATACCTAGAATACTTAAACCTTCAGGCTCATTCAGAAAAGTTCCATCCACCTGAAGGGGAGGATGGGGTGGAAAATCTGTACAAGATCTGCCATCAAGTGTTTTCGTTTTACTGGAGTTCAGGCCTCTTACTCTACCGACTACACCATCCACTGATCCGGTCCATGACCCGACTGAGGTTGAGGGCAGCCTCATTCCTCATAAGTGGAGACTTTATTACATCCACAAATGTTGCATCACTGGCATGCTGAACAACCTTGTTTTCCAGGCCAACAACCATATCGCTTGTATACACCAAAAATAAGTGGGACCAAGAACACCACTCTGTGGAACTCCGGACAAAATAGGTATTAATTTACTAAAGATCCCATCAACAGCAACTTGCTGCTGCCTGCCTGTAAGGAAATCTTGAAGTAATCCTAAAACATGTCCACCCACCTCCAAGATTCTGAAGTTTATAAGTAAGTGCCTTACGATTTACTAAATCGAAAGCAGCACTAAAATCTATCTGAATTACTCTGTACTCAAAACCCTTATCAAGGTTCTCTTGCAAATGGCATGTCAAGTCTAAAAGAGCATCGCAGGTACCTAACTCCCTTCCTATATGCATATTGACTATCAGCTAACAATTCATGAGATTCCACATACTTACATAGTGGCTTAAAAATAAGTTTTTCAGCAATTTTGGAGAGCAAGGGGGGAGGGGGGGGGGAAAATAGAAATTGGCCTGTAGTAACTGCAGTCTGTAGAAATGCCACTGTTTGGAACAAGAAATCCATTACTAAGCTTGCACTCATCCACAAAGATACTATGTGGACATAAAAATCTAAAGAATCTATTAATCTTGGGAGACAACACACTGTAAATTTTTTAACAAAACAAAGGGAAGAAAACCATCTGGATCTTCTCCACTCCAGCTCTCAAGATTATCCAGAACTTCCTTAACATACCTAGAGTGAAATGCAAATTTTGTAAGAAAAAATTCAGGATGATATCAAGGAGAGGGACATCCTCAGCTGATTGCTTAGCCTCAAAAGCTTGATGAAGCAGATCAGCCTTTTCCCTAGGGCCAGTAACCAATCTACCATCATCTTAAGTGGTGGAATGAAAGGCGAGCCTGAACCAAAGACAGGGTGATGCCAATTTGGTCCACCACAAATGAGGCTGAGTAATTCCTTCAAGTTTCCTCTTCAAGGAATTATTGTAATTTCTCTCCGCTATATAGTAAGTTCTATCCACAGCATGGCGAGACTCAGCAAAAATAGTGTAATTTTCATTTGAATGATCTCATCTCCATGTGTTGAATTTGGTCTGTTTTTCATGGTAAGCTCGTCTACATGTATCATTAAACCATGGCTGGTCATTTGTTCTGAATTTGGATGACCTTTCTAGGTACACACCTCATTAAAATAGCCATCAACATTTCATTTAACTTCTTCTTGAATCAAGATCTATTAAAGCATATGAAATATTCAGTGCCTGACAATCTTCAATAATGCAATCCTAGTTGACTCTAGATTACAGCCAGACCTTTTTTCCAATGATGGTATTAGGAATATGCTGACTGACATAATCCATCCCAACAGCGCAGTGATCAAAAGTGCCTTTACAGTCACAGACCTTGAACTTGACAATAGCTGGACATCTGTGAATATCAGGTCTAATCTACTCCCAGAAATGTGTGAGTTCCTCAATTGACTGGATAAACTGGATACACAGAACTCAAGAGCAGACCCGCCATGCTGATCTGTGGAATTTGAATTTAGCCACTCGCTGTGCTTTGCATTGCAGTCTCTACAAATAACGAATAAAGCTTTTGAATCCTGATGCTGAGCATACTAATCCTTTCCAAGAGAAAGTCATATATAGAATCGTCCATATTTGGATTGCGATAAACGGCAAAAACGTACACATTGTAGAACTTACTGAAAATTTTAAAACAAAGAGCTTCATGGCAACTAAACTCCAAATTTTCTGACTGAGGGCCATCAAACCCTGGGATTAAAAACTCAACTTCTGACTTGCTTCATCTTGCAAGAGTCTCAGATAAAAACACCAAATCAGAGTTACGGGCACAAACTGGAGACCAAGAAATTTTGACCTTAAACCTCGATTATTTGAGTAAAGTACTTCACAATTTTTCTTACTGTAATGAGTAACAGGCCCAGGGGTCAGCTCAATGCCTCCCGAAAGAATTAAAATTAACAACACAAAATCAGTAACAAAACTCATAAATACTCATAACAACAGCAGTTGTAAAAATCAACAGAACAATAAACAACAATAACATCAACAACAACAGTATTTACATAATTTACAAAAAATTCTGTTGAAAGTATAAATAAACCTGACCATATGTCACTGACAAAAAGCACCGGAAGCAACTGGTCAACAATGTGGAGCCAGCACACCTTGTAAGGCAAATATGAAATCTGCCAGGTTTGCCACAACTAGGGAGGACAGTCAGGATGGATTTATAAATTATGAAATGCTTAGAAGGAAAAGATTAGGTAAAGAAGAGAGCACTTTCCTGCTAATCCACCGAGTAACTTTTGCTTTCTTATCAGCGTGTCCTACACTCTTTAAAAAAAAACAGGAAAGTTAACAAAAAGAGGATAAATGCCTGATTGTACCCTCAAGCAAGGGGATCCAAACCCAAGACCATGGAAGGTCACAGTACTAATGGCTATGGCACAGTCCAAGGTTGGAGGACAAGGTTTGTGTTCAAAGGAACCTTCTCTTAGAGGGGTTGCCTGCTAAGGCTAAAGGGTCTCTTCTACCCACTGGGTTTGATTTCGGAGTGTCCTCCTCCTCGAAGAGTTGCCTGCCAAGGCTAAAGAGAGTCTTCTACCCTAACTCGTGTAGGCAGGGACGTCACACCCAAAAGTGAATGTTGCTGAAGAAAAGCCACATTAACCCACTACTCATAAAAATACTTATATAAATGCCATGATTGGTTCTGTCGCCTTTCTCTTTCTCGTTCATAGTCAATAACGACCATAATGACGAAAACATCAAGTACGACAGAGATCATGGCACCATAATACGTAAAAATCATCGAATCATTTTGATAAGGAAAAGATCCCAACAAAATAAAGCATAGTTATAATTATGAAAAACTGTTTTAGCTGAAGGGCTGCTCTCTGAACTTTCTATATCTGCCTGTCTTCCATCAGTAACTGACTTGCATGTGAGCCCTTATGCAAATGAACAAATTCAGAAAAGTTGGACAGAAGCTGTAATGTTTAGTGTAACAAGAAACGTACGTACATACTTTTGAATTTACTGTAATTTAATGTTGTTGTGAAACCTTTCCTATACGCACGCACACACATACATTATATATATATATATATATATATATATATATATATATTATATATATATATATATATATATATATATATATATATATATATATTATATAAGACAGAAAGGCTGTATAGACATAGTGGTCCAAAATAGTAACAATAATTCAAAATGGAAAGTAACAAAAAATAAAAAAAAGGAACTTTTCTTCCCTTAGAGCCAACATAGTTGTGGGCTGAAAAAGACGATTTTGCCCGGAAGGCATACCTTTTTTTTTAACCTATTTTTCTTTTATTTTCTTTGCCACCGTAACGTGCACAGCTTAAAACCACACCGATAATCAATATCATTCGGTCCCTTTGCTTCCCTTGTAAATAAGAATAAAAAACGCTGAAACACGAAAGTACGATACCAACAAAGTTTCTCTCTCTCTCTCTCTCTCTCTCTCTCTCTCCTCTCTCTCTCTCTCTCTCTCTCTCTCTCTCTCTCTCTCTCTCTCCGTCGGAGTAGCCTCGGGGTTAATTGCTGAACAAAAGGTTCAGAGGAAAAGGGGATACAGTCATTCTCGACTAGAATCAATACCATCGTGTAGTATATGAAAAAGGAGATATACATATATATATATGTATATATATATATATATATATATATATATATATATATATATATATATATATATATATATATATATATATATGTTAGAAAACAAATCTGTTTAACGTACAGTGAATTTACAGCATTCTAGTAGAGAATGAACAAAAAAATACGGTCGAGAGAAATAGTCGAAAATGGATTTTTTCTCCGCCGGAAACAGAAAATGGAAAAAGAAATGATTATTCATTTGAAAAAAAAATTTACAGCTTATATATAAAAAGAGAAAAACAAATCCGCGTACGGTGTATGAAAGAGATGAAATGGGGGAACAGGGAATATAGAGGACGGTCCACCGAAAGTACAACAAAAAGAATAAAGCCCAGCGAGGGGGTGGAAAAAAGGAGGGACAGGGGACGCCGAGCAGGAAGGGGAGAAGCGACGGGGAGGGGGTGAGGAGAAAGAAGAGGGAGGAGTGGAGGAAGCAACAATGACTCCCGGTCGCTGGAAAAGTGGCAACAGCTGAAGTCACTTTGACCAGAAAATAGCGAGAAATGGAGTCCCTCCCAAGGGGCGACCTCAACCCCGCCCGCCAACACCACCGGGACGGGGTCCTCCACCCCCCCCCCCCCGGGCCCCCCAACTTGTCCCTAGGACCCTAACCAGTGTCTTTTTCCAGTTACTTAGGGGCTCGTACTAAGAATTACATATGAGGAGCGAACAGGCACACGAACATAAACCAATAAAAAAAAAGCGTGGAAAAAATCGTTAAGACTTAAAACCTTAGTTTTTCATGCAAAAAACTGTTTGTCTTTATTCTTTCAACAGCGGAGACCAAAGAGACTGTCAATAACACATACCCTTTTCTTGCCCAGGCCCAAAGAAAATCATAAAAAAAAGGTGGAGCTTTGCCATAGCAGAGGCCACAGACCCACTTTTCAAGGAAGAAAGCTCATTAGAAGTCAGAAAAAAAACGTGAGATGAGATGAAAAGAAAATTCCAAAGCAAGGAAGTGGAAAGAAAGCACAACTGAAACTTAAAATAAGAGAGACTTGCCAACAAAAAGAATTTTGTCTAGAGATCTATTCTCTTTTAAAGATATTACAACGTTTTTATGTATTGGATCTTGGAGTCAGACTTCGAACTCAGTTAATAACAGGGCAACTACAAACTAACGTATATAGGGGAAAGAGACGTAAAATATTCAGTACGGCAGTGAAAAACAGAAACTTGTTTACAGTAAGTCGAATAAAATGACAATGGATAATGGAAAACGAATGGAGGTCTCGAGTGTAGAATAACACATTTCAACAGTTACAATGTTCAGGTGAAAGGTTTAATAAACAAAGACTAGAAAATCGAAAGAATAAAAATACAAGAAATATATAAAGGTGGATTAATGTTGAAATGAAAATGAATGGTTTCATTAAAAAAGCTTATTAGTCGACAGAATAAAAATAAAGAAAATAAAGCAGGAGCAATGGCATAAAGAGATTCCTTATACGAACAAAGATTGTGTGGTTGCCAGAATAAAAACAATATTAACAAAAATAATAACAAAGAATCAAAATACGTTGAGAGAGAGAGAGAGAGAGAGAGAGAGAGAGAGAGAGAGAGAGAGAGAGAGAGAGAGAGAGAGAGAGAGAGAGAGAGAGAAGAGGAAGACCTGGATCAAAATACACGAGAGAGAGAGAGAGAGAGAGAGAGAGAGAGAGAGAGAGAGAGAGAGATAGAGAGAGAGAGAGAGAGAGAGAGAGAGAGAGAGAAGAGGAAGACCTGGATCAAAATACACGAGAGAGAGAGAGAGAGAAGAGGAAGACCTGGATCAAAATACACGAGAGAGAGAGAGAGAGAGAGAGAGAGAGAGAGAGAGAGAGAGAGAGGAGGAAGACCTGGATCAAAATACACGAGAGAGAGAGAGAGAGAGAGAGAGAGAGAGAGAGAGAGAGAGAGAGAGAGAGAGGAGAGGACATTAAAGATAAAGAAAAGGAAGACCTGAATCAAAATACGTTCGAGAGAGAGAGAGAGAGAGAGAGAGAGAGAGAGAGAGAGAGAGAGAGAGAGAGAGAACATTACAGATAAAGAAAAGGACGACCTGGATCAAAATACGTTGGAGAGAGAGAGAGAGAGAGAGAGAGAGAGAGAGAGAGAGAGAGAGAGAGAGAGAGAGAGAGAGAGAGAGAGAGAGGACATTAATGATAAAGAAAAGGAAGACCTGAATCACAATGCGTTGGAGAGAGAGAGAGAGAGAGGAAATTGAAGATAAAGAAAAGGAAGACCTGCATCAAAATACGTTGGAGAGAGAGAGAGAGAGAGAGAGAGAGAGAGAGAGAGAGAGAGAGAGAGAGAGAGAGAGAGAGAGAGAGAGAGGACATTAAAGATAAAGAAGAGGAAGACCTTTGGAACTGCACTGCGACGTGAGGTTAGCCTAGTGGGCCTTAAAAAGGTAATTCAACCCGGTAAATGAATTACGGGGAAACAAGGAAGGGAATTACATTTGCATCTCTCTCTCTCTCTCTCTCTCTCTCTCTCTCTCTCTCTCTCTCTCTCTCTCTCTCTCTCTCTCTCTCTCTCTCGTCTTCAGATCTCTAAGAAGGTAAAAACATATATAATAATAATGATATTATATTTCAGGACAACAAGAATAGCACAAGCTTTTCATATAATTAGTACAACGATCAATAACAGCTATAATTCTATCATAAATTATAATACATAATGGGCATATCGTTATCTTGAAGATGTCAGAAAAGCCAAATAATCCTCCAAATTTAAGAATACAAAGACCCATTCTAGTATGAGAGAGAGAGAGAGAGAGAGAGAGAGAGAGAGAGAGAGAGAGAGAGAGAGAGAGAGAGAGAGAGAGAGAGAGATAAGCAACAAAATTGCATGAAAGGACTTGAAGGCTTCTGGTACGGAGGGGATTGACAACATTTTGGTACAGCCCACTTGGAGCTGCCCAACAGACATGGCCTTCAGGGCACCAACCTATTTTGACGCCCGCCCACCTGGGAAAGGACAAAGTAACTCTAGGAAATTCTCATCAAGAAATAAGAGGCTGCATCAAAAGTTATGTGGTAACACCATTGCACTAGTTGTAATTACATTGTAAGACGTCGGTACCTACGCTGCCGAAATCAGACTCATCCACCAACTTCGGGTTTACCTGTCACTAGATTTCCGTCAAATACCTTTCACTAGTTTTCTGTACGCATGCCTAGTCAAATACTTGTCACTGGTTTTCCATATGCCTGCCTAGTCAAGTACCTGTCACCGGTTTTCCGTAAGCCTGCCTAGTCTACTACCTGTCACTGATATTCCGTACACCTGTCACTGGTTCTCCGTACGCCTGCCTAGTCAATTACCTGTCACTGCTTCTCCGCGTGCCTGACTAGTCAAATACCTGTCACTAGTTTTCCATCGCATGCCAATTCAAATACCTGTCACTAGTTTTCCATAAGCCTGCTTGGTCAAATACCTGTCAATGGTTTTCAGCAAGAATGCCTAGTCAATTACCTATCACCAGTTTTCTGTATGCCTGCCTAGTCAAATACCTTTCACTAGTTTTCCGTACACATGCCTAGTCAAATAGTCTACTTGTCACTAGTTTTCTGTATGCCTGCCTAGTCAAATACTTGTCACTAGTTTTCCGTACACATGCCTAGTCAATTACCTGTCATTAGTTTTTCGTATGCCTGCCTAGTCAAATACTTGTCACTAGTTTTCCATACGCATGCCTAGTAAATTACCTGTCATTAGTTTTTCGTATGCCTGCCTAGTCAAATACTTGTCACTAGTTTTCCATATACGTGCCTAGTCAAATACCTGTTTCTAATTTTCCGTACAGATGCCTAGTCAAATACCTGTTAATAGTTTTCCATACGCATGCCTAGTCAATTACCTACCACTAGTTTTCTGCATGCCTGCCTAGTCAAATACCTTTCACTAGTTTTATGTACACATGCCTAGTCAAATACTGCTCACTGGTTTTCCATATGCCTGCCTAGTCAAATACTTGTCGCTAGTTTTCCATACGCATAACTAGTCAATTACCTGTCACTAATTTTCCATATGCCTGCCTAATCAAATACCTGTCACTAGTTTTCTGCATGCCTACCCAGTCAAATACCTTTCACTAGTTTTCCGTAAGCATGCCTAGTCAATTACCTGTCACTAGTTTTCCATATTCTTGCCAGTTCAAATACTTGTCACTAGTTATCCATATCACTAGTTATCCATACGCATGCCTAGTCAAATACTTGTCACTAGTTTTCCGTACACATATCTAGCTAAATACCTGTCACTAATTTTCCATACACCTGCCTAGTCAAATACTTGTCACTAGTTTTCCATACGCATGCCTAGTCAAATACCTGTCACTAGGTTTTCTGTACACATGCCTAGTCAAATATCTGTCTCTGGTTTCCCGAACACCTATTGCCTAGTCAAATACCTGTCACTGGTTTTCCGTACGCCTGCCTAGTCAAATACCTGTCACTAGTTTTCCGTACACTTGCCTAGGCAAATACATGTCACTCATTTTCCGTACACCTGCCTAGTCAAATACCTGTCACTAGTTTTCCGTACACTTGCCTAGGCAGATACCTGTCACTAATTCTCCGTACACTTGCCTAGTCAAATACCTGTCACTTGTTTTCCAGACACATGCCTAGTCAAATACCTGTCACTAGTTTTTCCGTACACGTGCCTAGTCAAATACCTGTCGCTTGTTTTCCAGACACATGCCTAGTCAAATACCTGTCTCTAGTTTCCCATACACCTATTGCCTAGTCAAATACCTGTCACTGGTTTTCCGTATGCCTGCCTAGTCAAATACCTGTCACTAGTTTTCCGTATGCATGCCTAGGCAAATACCCGTTACTCATTTTCCGTACACCTGCCTAGTCAAATACCTGTCACTAGTTTTCCGTGCACTTGCCTAGTCAAATACCTGTCACTTGTTTTCCATTCGCATGCCTAGTCAAATAATTGTCACTAGTTTTCCGTACACCTGCCTAGTCATCTTACCTGTCACTAGTTTTCCTAACGCCTGCCTAGTCAAATAGCTGTCGCTAGTTGTTTATAAGGAAAAAATTTAGTTTAGCAATGTTTATGCCCATGTTATGTGCACGACGCAATGTTTATGTCATTCACATGACCTGAAGACGACAAGTGACATGCCATACAATTTTCAACACTAAGTTTTCAGCAGTGTAGTGTCAGTCACTCGAAATTTTCAGAACAATTGTGAATTGATCACTGATCCTGGAACAAGGAATCCATGGAATAATATTATTTTTACATAATTAACAAAATAAAACAATCCCTAACATGTAAGCAAGTAAGAGAATAAACAACGCAGAAATAATTACGTGGTCGACAAATAGCGACTGAGATGAGGAATAGAATCCTTCTTGCAAAAAATCAAGTTTCTTGTATTTTCGTTATAATTTAATCTGGAATTCGGATATAAATCACACTAATTTTTTATGCTGATTAATACATAAATACTCACCTACGAACCCAGAAATAAATTCTCAGGGCCATACAGTTGTATTTTTTTATTTAACGACGTTATGTCGTAGAATTGGTCTAATCCCAGATATTTAAGTCAAATGTTTTCGTGTAAGCAAGACATTTACCCCCTAAAGAGACGGATTAATTTTTTCACATGGTAGTATATAAGCAGTTAAAAATACAGCAACTAATCTCGTTTGTCTTAGGCAGTTTATTCATAAATTTAAATTCCAACATTTGTTGAAAGCAACATGGCCTAACCACAAAGCAAGACCCATGTTGCGGGTTTTCTACGCGAAGCGGTGGCACTGAAAAATGAATGCACAACTGCAGATGCTCAGCAAAATGCCAGATAAGTATGGATACAGATTTAAAAGTTGCAGGTCTCTCAACTGGCAATATGGTAATTGAAAAAGTACGGGTAATGATGTAAGACGAATGTTATTTGTTCCTTATTTAATAACAGTGGACCCAAATAAATCCGAAGCCGATCAAGGACGGTAGGGCAATTAAAACACTGTCAAAAAATGGGTCGAAATATCATATGTCATACATTCTATATGCTAAAAGAAACTTCTATAAATGGCCAATTCTCGCAGTTCCCGCGGAATAACAGGTCAGCAGGGAAAACGAAGAGGAATTTTTTTCTGAAGTTACAGAGACCCTATACTGTAAATCTTCTCACTGTGGCATACAAAAGAAATGGGAAAGCTAGGCGATTCTCACGTTGTCGGCATATAGCCTACATCCTTCACTTCATATGTTTAAAGTAAAGTTTCAAAACTTTACGGTTCCAGAATGTGTTTGGCTTATATAGTTTTGTTTACCCTTCGAACCTAAAAAGCGCATGCCATATAGCCCGGCCACTGTGCACACCTTTAACTTAAGGTTGACCTAAATTTTCAGTGCCTTTTTGGTATTTCGTTTGTAAATTTTTACATTTTGGCATGGCTTCAGCAGGTCACAGAGTTGATATTATACACATTTGATGATGGAATAAATATACTATAAGAGGCTGCTTTGGAGACTAGTTGTTTTGTGGAAAAATCGGTGAATGACCGTGGGGTTTTATTAACCGAAGACAACCTCCCAGGCATTTAGGTTATCAAAATTAGAGATTTCATTTAGGTCAGCTTTATTTCAGATGCCAAAGGCAGGCCTAATTCTAGTATCATTCAATCAAGACTTCTGCCAAATTCTATGTGAATGAGACAGGTTTATTTCACCTCCAAGTGTAGTGGGAAGGTTTAGTTTGTAAGAACACCAGATACCTGTACAACCTAAATACACTGTGGAAGTAGGTAACGAGGCTCTTGGCAAACTGCATTTCTGGCTCAAAAATTTCAAATCTTTAAGGAATCAATATAAAGCCTTAAAAAACGTCATGTTTCAATTTTTTTTATGTTCCTACTGTCAAAATATCTGACATCTGAAGTCCCCAACCAAAATGCTTGGTCACAATTGACAGCGCCTAACAGCAGAACCCGATGGGCAGGGTTCACTGTTCCATTCCAGGGTACGGAAGCTGTGACATACCCAGAGTTTGACAATATGGCTACATGATCACCACCTAAAGTGAGGAAACTTCCGACCTACACATATAACAGCAAAATACAACAGGTGGGAACATTGAGCCCCTAAATACCACGTGGAATAATAATAATAATAATAATAATAATAATAATAATAATAATAATAATAATAATAATAATAATAATAATAATAACAGTGATGTGATCATAGGGATGATAATATCAAGTACTTCAATTTATCCGTATTAGAGAATTATAGAATTCAGAGAGACTGATCTGATAAATCAACCGATCTGTCTCTCAGCCAAAAAGAAATACAGCACATTTACGAGAACAGGATCCAGCTCTCATTACTTAGCTATGAAATCTGGTTGCCGGACCATGAGTTTCCAATAAAGACAAACAAAAACTAAGTAAACCAACGGTACATCTTGTCAACGACTGCTTATGTTTTTCTTCCAAAATACGCTGCTATTGAAGAACTAAATGTTTGTCCTTGCACCAGTGCTGCATGTACATTTTCTTTTTCAGTATGCATTGTGATTATTATGATGATCATATGCATCATCATAATACTAATTTTCTTGCAAGACCCACAAAGATGTCACGTAAAACAGTTATTTTGTACAATATTTGACCTATTTAAGAACTATCAGAGATTTCTAAAGTTTAATTCTAAGCATCAGACATAATCTCTGAGTATTAAAGCATATTCTAAAATTAGATAAAGGACAAATGAAAACACTGATTCTAGAACGCACTCTAGAACTGAAAAAATTGAGACCGTCTAAATTCTGCACATTTTGATAAAAAAAAAAAAACTAAATTATGACTCTAGTCTACACTCTTAACCTGGATAAAGAGGAATATATATATATATATATATATATATATATATAATATATATATATATATATATATATATATATATATATATATATATATATATAATATACATATATTTTTTTAAGAGATGTTCCAGAACTAATCATGAAAGGTCTCATTTTAAGCTTACAACACATTCATTCATAATTATGGACAAGGTATAGTAGGTATATAAATTCTGATTCTAAAGCATATTCAAGGCGTAAAAATGAAAGGTGACGCCTTCATTTTGATCCTAAAACACATTTAAGAACTACCGGACTAATCGAGACATCTAAATTCTAATTCTACAATACCTTCTTGAGTTCTACAGGATACATAAAAAGGTGACTTTAATATAATCTAAGAACTAATAAGATGGCTACGTAAAATTTTCGTGCTTAAACCCGATCAATCACTTGATCATAGACGGTTTTACGTCTTGTCCTAAATACCTATTCAGTGGATTTTGACATCGATATAATAATGACAGATCTTCAATTCGTAGTATCCTACTCGAAGTTCGCTCCAAGCCCAGCGTCTACAATTGATATTATATCAGGACAATCGCATATAATGATGAGTAGTAAGCATAATTAGTTACAATATAACCAATTATGAATGCTTATACAATGATTCAATCAAAAACATATCGGTAACAAAAAAGAAAAATATTTTTCGAACTGTTACAATATTCTGCGGTATTTTACATCCACATTTAACATACAGACACTAAACCTCAAATGGTCATAGGAGAAAAGACTCATCGTTTTCCAGATACTGACTTGCGAAAATATACCAAAAGAAAAAATAACAAAACAAACTAATTAATATTTTTTTTATTTAATGCAGGACTGTTCGGAACGGTATACACTACTCACACAAACATAATATTTATATATGTAAATAAATATATATATAAAATTATATATATATAAATATCCACAAGTATTCACTTGTTGGCATCCTTCATGCTTAAACTGGGGAATCACACCCAAATCATGGAGTGGCCTTAAAGATGCTTCCCCTGCTTAATTAAATTATACCCATTAAATTAGTCAGGGTCTACCACTTTCCCCTCATTAAATTAGCCTATGCAAAGCACTAATCTCAAGTTATTTGTCCCAAGAAACTGTCTCTTAGCCGATCCTTCTTCTTCCCACACAGGATCTGTGTTCCCGGGCTGAACCGTTGAAACTGCCCGAAGCCAGAATGAACAGGCATCGCCCTCCTCAGCCAGGACACCTGAATTGCTTTCGGCCTATGAAAGTCGGCGAGGAAGGAAAGTCTATTCAGAGGCTGATTCCAGTGTAAGGCGCGAGATGCAGCTAGTAGACTGAACTAGTAACAGGCCTCGGATTGTGACCTCCGAGCTATCGCTAGACCTCTTTTGTCTGGCCGTTCACCTTACCATCCAAGTGCTACCTGACTGCCACGCATAGAAGGTCCCGTCCCACTCGCCTGACAGCCATTCTATCCTACAACCAAGGAGCTTCGCTTAAGGAATAAGGTGCTGTGCAGTGGAGAGTTTCGGTCACTTATCTATTACTCCTGTAATTTATTCTTCCGATTCCTGTAAATACATGCAATTAATTTATACCCAGAATATCTCTCCTGAGACCTTCCTTTATTGAAATCTCAATTAAATGACCCTTTTCTTTTGTATTACGACATGTGATCCCCAGTCGGACGCATCCAAACAGGGTAAGATTGCAAATGCAACAACACCCGTAAGAATATATATATATATATATATATATATATATATATATATATATATATATATATATATATATATATATAGCCTATGTGTGTGTGTGTGAGACCATCTACCGCTTGAACCTCCAAGATTTCAAGCTGCTAATGAGCTGGAGAAAAGACCAAGGGCTTACGTGTGATCACGCCTCCTCAGGTTAAGTGTTACAGTAAAATCGTTAGTGGATACAAAGTTACCTCTGTAAGAGCAATTCAAAATTTCAAAACATCGCAATTTCAAAAGGGTTGCTGGAAGCTGCTTCACTCTTTACGGTTTTTTGGAGAATTATTCTCTGCTATAACAACTACTGTAGCAGCATCCTTTGGTCGACTTTCCTTAAATAGTTTGCACAATAGCTTTTATGTTAACTGTTACCATACAGGTGACTTGGTAAACACTAAATCCAACTGTAACGCTTGACCCTGAAACCATGAGGCGGTGAGAGAACACGGAAGCGTTGATTACCTGCTTGGTTTAATCATATATATATATATATATATATATATATATATATATATATATATATATATATATATATATATATATATATATATATATATATATGTATATATATATATATTTATATATATATATATATATATATATATATATATATATATATATATATTTATATATATATATATATATATATATATATATATATATATATATATATATATTATATATATATACCTGTATATGTGTATATACATACATACATAATACATATACATGTATATGTATATGTATATGTTTAAATATATATATATATATATATATATATATATATATATATATATATATATATATATATATGTGTGTGTGTGTCTGTCTGTCTGTCTGTCTGTCTGTCTGTCTGTCTGTCTGTCTGTCTGTCTGTCTGTCTGTCTGTCTGTCTCTCTCTCTCTCTCTCTCTCTCTCTCTCTCTATATATATATATATATATATATATATATATATATATATATATATATTATATATATATATATATATATATATATATATATATATATATATATATAGAAATAATCAACACACAATCATGTGTGGAACAGAAATAAATTTCTGACTCACATCAGGATCGAACCAGGTCTTTCAATTGAAAGGCAAGGGCGCTGCCCACTAGGCCATACAAGTCTAAAGAAGTTGGAGCCTGAGAGCAACTGCACCCAAGGAATTACCTGGCCAAGCTAACTGCTTGCATACCAGCGAGTTTTCCCCAACTTCCCGACTCAGCAATGACCCAATCGACAGCATTTCATTCGAATTACTCCTTCTGAGTGAACAAGATAGAAATAATTAACACACAATCACGTGTGGAACAGAAATAAATTTCTGACTCACATCAGGATCGAACCCAGGTCTTTCAGAAATAATTAACACACAATCACGTGTGGAACAGAAATAAATTTCTGACTCACATCAGGATCGAACCCAGGCCTTTCAATTGAAAGACCTAGGTTCGATCCTGATGCGAGTCAGAAATTTATATATATATATATATATATATATATATATATATATATATATATATATATATATATATATATATATATATATATATATATATATATGTATATAATATATTTATATATATATATATATATATATATATATATATATATATATATATATATATATATATATGTCTATTTATACATATGATATATATACATTATATATATATATATGCATATTCATATACATGTAAATATATTGGAATTGGAAAATAAAATTTAGGCCAAAGGCCAAGCCCTGAGACCTATGAGGTCATATTAGAGCTGAAAGGGAAATTGAGAGTCGAGGTGGTTCTAAGTGTAACAGGAGGAAAACCTCGAAGTTCCTCTATGAAAACAGTTGTTAGAAGAGGGGTGGAAATTAAGATAAAAGTAAAATATTATGAACGGAGGTAGAGTAAAATGAATGAAAAGGGTTGCAGCAAAGGAAGAGGCGCTGCAAAGAGCCTTAAGTGATGCCCTTTAGTACACTTCGTGAGGTGTACTGACGACACTAGCCCCCCCCTAAGAGGATTTACAGTATTTACATAATAATATACATACATATACACACACACACACACACACACACATATATATATATATATATATATATATATATATATATATATATATATATATATATATATATATATATGAAATGAATTTTTATCACATCACCGTGATTCATATACAAGCATTAAGCTACAAACGTCCTTTGATATCCAATTCACTCTACTTCGGGAATAATATATTTTCATATATGTTACCCGAAGGGGAATTTTCAACTTATTATCAACTAAAAAATTCCCCTTCGGGTAACATATATGAAAATATATTATTCCCGAGGTATAGTGAATTGGATATTAAAGGACGTTTGTAGCTTAATGCTCATATATATATAATATATATATATATATATATATATATATATATATATATATATATATATATATATATATATATATATATATATATATATATATATATTATATATATATATATATATATAAAGTATGTGTGTGTGTGTGTGTGTGTGTGTGTATTTGTGTGCATTATAACACACATGAAGCATGAAGGCTTCTCAATATGAACTGCACTGGAGATAAAGTGGCTACAGGCAATTGTGACTCTTTCTGGAACTGTAGGGGTTTCAAAAACGTCTTAGGCTGCGAAATTTGTCAATCGCCATTTTTCTGTATAATAAATCTATTATATCTTCACTCTGGATCCTTGTTTTTAATCAGTTATCTGACTGTACATTGTTACAGTTATTGTTTGTCCCTTCAAAACTTCAGCTTGAAGATAAGAAGCACTAGGGACTGTAGAAGTGTTGCCATAGATTTTTGAATGTCACAAGTGCATTAACACTTGACGAAAAAAAGGCTGATCATGTATACATACAATTTTATATACATATATATATATACATATATATTATACATACACATATATTATACACAATACATTCAATATCACTGACGCTGTTTATCTCATTCTATTTTATTCTAGTTGATATCTCATGATTCATTTGTACAAAAGAACATTGCACTTTCTCGTAAAGGAATTAAATGTTTTATTGTAAATAAATCATGGAATAGGCATATGATGGAATCAGATCGCAGAAAGAGAGAGAGAGAGAGAGAGAGAGAGAGAGAGGAGAGAGAGGAGAGAGAGAGAGAGAGAGAGAGAGAGAAATTCCCACTCTTCAAAAGGTAAATCACGTTGGACTGATTTTGATATGTATGGCTTCTCTCTCCATATTCGAATAAAATGTGTAAAGTTAGATGAAAAGTAGGCCTAATAGAGAAAAAAGACTAAGTATGAGAACAAGTCTTTTGAATCTGTTGGCAACCGAAACACGTCCAGAAATGTTTCTATGATCCTTCCTTTCATCACACACCTCACTGACAGTTTCGGCCGAACTTCAACTTCTCACATTTAGCTTCAGCTCTCTCTCTCTCTCTCTCTCTCTCTCTCTCTCTCTCTCTCTCTCTCTCTCTCTCTCTCTCTCTCTCTCTCTCTCTATGTATGTATGTATGTGTATATATGTATGTATGTGTGTATATATATATATATATATATATATATATATATATATATATATATATAATATATATATATATATATATATATATATATATATACATATTTATATACCCTATATAAATTCAGTTACAATGAAGTCCATTGTGCTCCTTCAGCCTAAGCAGTTGGACATTTGTTAGTTACTCTGCTGTTCCAGGGTGCTAACCAGGGCGAAGAAAGAGAGTGAACCATCAATCTCACCCCAAAAACATGGGCTTCAAACTGAAAACTTCTGGACCGAGACCCTCTAAAGGAAAAAGGCGTAGGATGGAAAAATTATAATTATTTGTATGTATGTATGTATGTAGCCTATGTATGTATGTATTGTTATGGGCCCACGCCCATCAAACATACACAAGTCTCTTAAAATACAAATAACGTCACTAACGACCAAGTCCACAATAGGTGGAATGGCCGCAACAGAGTGTACAGAGATGGAATCAAGGAGGATAAAAAAAAAACTGAAAATAAAACCTTAATATTTAATACAAACTTTTAGAAAGAAATGACCACTGAGCCTCTTTCAAAATACATTAAATAAACACAAAAATCAACCACACACTGAAAACATCGAATAAAAAACACACTTACACAAATTAAGACAGACTATGCAATTACACTTTAAAGAGAGGGCCCTGAAAGTAATAGAATGTCAAAAAGTCAGAATAACCTAACTTATTACACACTAAACATTTATCAAAAAAAAAAACTGCTTCCCTTAAGTGAGCTCTAAACAGTAGTAGTGGCTAACGCAGCCTTCAAATCACGGGTCGAGGGGAATAATATATATTCTTGAGACCTTACCAAATGGTAAGAGAGGTCCCCTTGGCAAATAACTGGGCCAAGGGCGCAGACTGAAGAAGGAATCACTTTAACGTCGCAAGACGATCAATGGACACAGCCGTCCGACAGGTAATCACACCTTACCAGTAGGCAGAGAGGTCCCCCTTGGCAAATAACTGGGCCAAGGGCGCAGACTGAAGAATAAACAATCTCCCAAAAGGAGGACAGCAGCAGCAACTGAAGTAAGGCAGATCTCGTAATCCGGAGATACTCCAAAATAAGTCCAACCCTCACAATGTTAATGGTCCAGAAAAAACAACTCCCCATACCAGGACCTGCGAGACATCGCCGAATACAGCTCCGGCCCAACACCACACGTGAAAATAAAACAAGCTCATTGTAATTAAAACTATACAACAAGTCAGAAATGTCGGGGAGGAGGAAACAGGGTCATTACGTTCCAAAAAAAATAATTACTGCCAAAGTGACTTATTCAAAACAAATTAACTTATGTTAAATTTAAACACATACTGACAGTATGTATGTACATATGTATGTATGTATGTATGTAGGCTATGTATGTATGTATGTATGTTCACAAAAATTGGACTCTGAATCCTTCAACAAAAAACGAAAACAAACTTTACAGATCAGTAACTGGCGCAAGACTTAGCAAACAGCTGTCCTCAGAAATAAGCACTCTGCAATATACTGAAAAACTCTTGTACTCACATATACGGATGGTCAGGAAATTCTTGCTTTTCTCATTTTTTGCAATAGTTAATGAAATGGACGATTTTATCATTCTGATCAACATTAATATGAAAAATGTCAAGACCACTACTTGGTTTTCATATATAAGCTAGACATGAAGCACTGGAAACAGCCTACGGAAGCAAAGTGCCTGAACTCGGGATGCTCATTCAATAGTTGATGTCCATTCAACCAAAATAAGACGTAACGCTCATCTTTGTTCGTTACAATATTTTATAGCAAGAGTAGTTAGACCAGGTTATTTTTACACTGTCCTGATCTGGGCAGCAAAGATTTTTTCTTTACGTTCGCAAAGAGCCGGAATCACGTGTAAGTGGTACAACCAATAGCAAATAAGGAATACTCAAAGAGAATAAAACAATACTATGCAGTAACCGAACACAGAATAAATGACCAAATAAACCTTATACACTGATAGAGTCCGTGAAGAGCTGAATATTTTTGGGGGGGGTACAAACCTCACTTTTTAACAACACTCAGTTACAACACTCATTCGCCCTAGCTAACTTTCAATCGGTAAGTAGACGGGAAAGGAAATTAGGGAGAGATTAAATCTTTTACACTAGTTCGGCGTAAATATATAAGTTATCAACCGACAGAGAATCACAAAGAAGAGTACATTAAACCTGTAATTTACACAGTTTATACAAATAAACATAAAATATTTATTCTCAATTGAGAAGAATGTCTTCA
>JANJGK010000025.1:36581121-36611911 GCA_039081455.1 Macrobrachium rosenbergii
GCGTATTTAGGAAATATCACTAATTTGCAGATAACTGCACGTCACACGAAGACACGTTTGGCTGAGCAGCACAGATCTCTAATTTAGGCAGGGCTCAAGAGTCATCATCAATGAAAACAGAGAAAAAAAGTTAAACTGGATCTCGTTCAAACAAAGCTAATGTGCCTGTGTCACAGAATCATAGAAAATACAGGAGAGAGAGAGAGAGAGAGAGAGAGAGAGAGAGAGAGAGAGAGAGAGAGAGAGAGAGAGAGGAACCTCGTGTATCAGTTCACGGAAGGCAAAAGTGCCATTATAAAAAAAAAAGAAGGGGGGGGGGGTTTAGGAAGGGTTCTTTCGTTTAGGGGAAGTGCTGTCTTCTAAGAAGGTTGCTTGCCGACAATGAAAGTGTTGCGTTTGTGGCTAAGTTTAAAGAAAGATTTCATTTTAGACATCTTAGAGTATACAAAGTTTATATCAAGTGTAATATTAAGGAAGCAAAATTTCTAAAAACAATATGAAAGATAAAATTCACGTCGATTAAATCAATCAGGATACAAAAAATATATAGTTTCGATATGGTAACAGGAACAAAATATAAAACAATCATAATACCAAGAAGATTGAAAACATTTAGCCTAGGCTATAACGAATTACAAACATCAAACTAGATAGGCTATCTGGTTACAATTACTGATTAAGGAAAAGACTTGCAATTTCCAGGGCTACGCAAATAAAGCCATCTACTATGCATTCCAGAGGCCAAGAAATAGCGTTTTTCGTAAAAAACTTTGAAACTGACGCATGGATTTCCATGCTACTAAAGCACTGAGTGTTTCTAACAATGTCTTAATTTATGGTAGTACACTGAATTGGCAGATGTGCTTAAAGCCGTGTACTCTTAGAAAAAGATCAACTTCTTGCCTTCCTCAGAGCGTTTCGAATAAGTGGTGCTTTATGACGTATCTGTGACGCAGAGCCATCCCCCTTACCTGTATCCCTCCCCCACCCTTCATAGTACTGTCGGTAACGCTTATACTCACCTGTTCTACCCTTCTTCCCGCCCTCTTTCCTCCATTATCATTATTATTTATATGCACTGTACATATAAAATGAACCCAAAGAGCAACAAATAGGTTCTGTGGTGGTTGATAATTCGAAAGTGTAACTATGCACAGAATGACTGAGTGCTTTACACGAATAATCGTATTTGGTAATCTATCTCATCTGATTGGTTTAAGATGTCTGGGAAGTTTTCTTAGTAAGTCATGGTAACCATCGGTAGCAGTTGTAGATCCACACGATTTCAAACAAGTACCATTGTTTCATGGCAAATATGTTGCTTTGTCCGTGTAATTGCAAAACATGGAAAAAGAAAACAGTCTGAGGGTTAGTTTAAATCGGTAAGTGAATCATGATTTTAATAACTACATGATGTATTGCAATTTACTGTTAGCCATTCAGTTGTGAACTGGGGAAATGAGACAGATAATCACAAATACCCCTCCGCAACAAAGCCCCCCCCCCACACAAGTAGGATACCAAGTCACACTGTCCCCCCATCCAACTAACTACCCACCACCCACCAGAAAACAGATATATATGTGTATATATATACATACTGTATAAATATATATATATATATATATACATATATATATATATATATATATATATATATATATATATGTATATATATACATATATACACACACATATATACATGTATAATATATATATATATACTGTGTATATATATATATATATATATATATATATATATATATATATGAATGTCTTTTCCTGTAATACTACAGTGTAATATGAAAATAAGAAGGCCCATAAAACACTATTTAAACGTTGAAACCATATATTTCGGGCACTTGTTTCTGTGCCCCTGTTCACTGGTAGAATATGGACAGGTGGAAAGTTACAATGGTATATATACAAAAACATGAAGGTGTGGCCTTAGGCCTCCGATGTTAAGGAGGTGGCGTTTCTTAAGAAGGAGGAGATTGACCAAATTCCCTAGTGGTTTTTGGCCTCATTAGCTCCCGTTTGGCGATGGATCTGGCGGTCGCGTTTCTTGGGTCATCTTCTTCAAAACGGGTGCGAGGATTAAGGTGTCAATGGCGTCCGATTTCCGATGTCCTCCTGACAGGTTCATATTGTTGGTTTGATTGATGATAGCAGATTCCAGCATCTTTCTTTTGTACGGACAGCTACTCTTGAAAACCAACTCCGCCCCACTCCAGTTAATGACATGCCCTGTATTTCTAATATGTAGGAAAATTCCCGAACTCTCCGAAGCGTAACGTACTGATCTTTTGTGCTCTGTTATTCTTTGCGAGAGCGATCTACCTGTCTCGCCTACATAAATGTCATGACAATTACTACACGGTATCTTGTAAACTCCGGCTTCTTCCCTTTTGTTATTTAAGTATACGTTAACGAGCGAACTCCCGATGGATTTGGGATAATGGAAAATGAAAGGATTATCAGAACTGAGTTGCTCGGTGGCCTTTTGGATGTTTTCATCGTATGGAAGCTTTATTTTGTTGTTGAAATCTATTTGTCTGTTGTGAGTGGGACCTCTGTAGTATATTTTATTTGCTTTATTAATAGCCCTCTCGATAATGTGTGGTGGATAGAGCAGTTGCGTTAGGTGTTGGCGGATCGTGTTAAATTCTTGATCCAGGTACTCATTTGAACATATCCTAAGTCCTCTGATCATAAGAAAACAGAACAGGTATGCATTTACAGTATATAGAAAACCCACCTTCGCTGTCTCCTACATTCATTTCTTAAGCTACCACGACGTCTCCGTAAAAATCATGGTAGGGTGCAACCTATTCCTCAGAGGACTTAGGATATGTTCAAATGAGTACCTGGATCAAGAATTTAACACGATCCGCCAACACCTAACGCAACTGCTCTATCCACCACACATTATCGAGAGGGCTATTAATAAAGCAAATAAAATATACTACAGAGGTCCCACTCACAACAGACAAATAGATTTCAACAACAAAATAAAGCTTCCATACGGTGAAAACATCCAAAAGGCCACCGAGCAACTCAGTTCTGATAATCCTTTCATTTTCCATTATCCCAAATCCATCGGGAGTTCGCTCGTTAACGTATACTTAAATAACAAAAGGGAAGAAGCCGGAGTTTACAAGATACCGTGTAGTAATTGTCATGACATTTATGTAGGCGAGACAGGTAGATCGCTCTCGCAAAGAATAACAGAGCACAAAAGATCAGTACGTTACGCTTCGGAGAGTTCGGGAATTTTCCTACATATTAGAAATACAGGGCATGTCATTAACTGGAGTGGGGCGGAGTTGGTTTTCAAGAGTAGCTGTCCGTACAAAAGAAAGATGCTGGAATCTGCTATCATCAATCAAACCAACAATATGAACCTGTCAGGAGGACATTGGAAATCGGACGCCATTGACACCTTAATCCTCGCACCCGTTTTGAAGAAGATGACCCAAGAAACGCGACCGCCAGATCCATCGCCAAACGGGAGCTAATGAGGCCAAAAACCACTAGGGAATTTGGTCAATCTCCTCCTTCTTAAGAAACGCCACCTCCTTAACATCGGAGGCCTAAGGCCACACCTTCATGTTTTTGTATATATACCATTGTAACTTTCCACCTGTCCATATTCTACCAGTGAACAGGGGCACAGAAACAAGTGCCCGAAATATATGGTTTCAACGTTTAAATAGTGTTTTATGGGCCTTCTTATTTTCATATATATATATATATATATATCTTTCGAACGTGTTGTTGATGCTGTGGGACTGACACAGAATGCTGTGCGGTGTTGATTTCGGTGCCGAAGCTCAAATATTTGCCAGTATATCAGATGGTTTTAAGGCCCATTTTAGCTCGGCCAGCTAATAAAAATAAATATAAATAAAATTAAAAATAAATATAACTATAGATTAAAACAATTATTTTTAAAAAATGATATATCATACAATATATTAATTTGCTTTAAAAAAATTTCGCATTGCCCAGGAGAGGTAAAATGATATTTAACCAAGTGTCCAACAACCATTTGATATGGTATAGTGGAGGATACGCTATACCGACGTCACTGATACTGATACACGTCACCACTTTTGAGGATGGTTGGGTGGCTAAGCGCAACTTTAACCTCATTTTCTTGAGTAAAAAAGTTAATGAAACACATATGGCAATGACAGTACTTCAGAAAATTAGGACGAAGTTTGAAACACTCAGTGCTTGAGTGGCATGGAAATTCATAAGTCGGTTTAAAAGTCGTTACGAAAAACACTGTCATGGCCTCTGGAATGCATAGTAGCGGAGTGCTAATTGCAGTGGTGAGCATAACATACTTGACTTTCATTCAAAGGCCAACTAGCTCTATAACAGGTCAAATCATACTGATTCATTCTCAGTGAATGTATTAGTGATCAGGATTATCAAATGTTTCACAGGATAATACGTCAATGACCTATATTAATGAGACGGTACGCAATCCATTCGATAGCTGTATTTGGAAACTGAAAAAGTTATTATTAACCTATTAGTTGGAAAACCAGCACACTACAAGCCCAAGACTTAAATAGGGAAAGCAACCCAGTACGGAAAATTAAATCACAAAAGCTAAGGAAAAATATATAACAAAACTTAAAAAAAAAATATGGTAGCGTAATTAAACTAAGAAATAAGGTTTTGTGAGCCTGCTCAACGTAAACATCTGTATCCAGTTTAAACTTCTGAAGTCCCAACGATTCAGCTACATGATTACGAAAACCATTCCATACTTAGGTCACAGCTGGAACAAAAGTTTTGGGAAACGGTATGCTACCCACCCTCACAAATTGGAATCAACTCCAACCTTAGAACTTCCTAGTAAAGAGAAGATGCCAGTCAGCTGCTGAAGACTAAGCCAGGAACATTATTCAGAATTTGTCGCGATTAAAAGAGAAACATCTTTTTAAGATCGACAGGTCTTCAGTTACTGACGCTTTTGACAAGGGTATGGACAGGATATGCTTCTCAAAAGTAAATTAGTAGTCAAGAATAACCTCTAACTTTATGAGAGTTGTATCTAATTTAAGAAACATTTTCAAAGAAAAGATGTGGGTGGGGATGATCCAAAATCCTAGAGCCACTAACAAACATACTTTGAGTTTGGCTAGGGTTCAACTTAATTCCTATGATTTTCATCATGCACTCATTTCAGCTAGATCTGTCAAGAGATCCACATTAGAAAGCTTGACATAAAAGTATACTGCATACTTCCATTACAACCACCGAGTGCATAGGCATGCCAATTCTTCATGTGCTTACCTATCTCTCCAAGCCAAGATAAAAAGAGAAGAGTTGATCGTAGGATAAAACCTCTTACTATTTACGAAACTAGTCAATAAAGCAAGTTATGTGCAAGCAACGACGGGTCATACTGAAGTTCGAAGGTCAACGGGCTAAAAATTATTTCTTATTCTCTTCGATTAAGAAACCAAGTAGCTCAACGACACCGTACTTCCGATGACGTTCGCTTCATCATTCTGTATGTTTTGCTTTCCTTTTATTCACTGTACTCTATGAAATTTCTTCGTCTTATAATCTTAATGTCAATGGGGGGTATTGTTATTAATCTATCCATGATCCCTCTACACTTTGTTCCTGCTATTTTACCGTAAACGTTAACCTCAGATCTCTTAGCTGGCTTCCGTTAAAATTGCAATAAAAACGAAAATAAATCACTAAATAACTAGCAGCATACTCAGTTATTTTGTGGCACTATTCCTAGTGGAGCTGAACAAGAAGCAGATAGGCTATATCGCCCCTTGCTCAAACCTGTTCCACAATTATGCTTCTCATAGTTTAGTCTTAACCAAAAAACTGTCCTCCAGAATTAGGATACAGCTGTCAAATGCTTTACTACTGCCCTTCCTACTTTGTAATTGTCATTAAATCAACCACAGTATATACCATTACGTTCGTTTCTACAAAGAAACATTCAAATAATGTTTCATGACATCATCAGGAAGCAGTTTGGTACCTGCAATGCTCTTTTAGACTTGACATGCCATTTGCAAGGGAGCCTTGGTAAGTTTTGAGTGCAGAGTAATCCAAATAGATTTTAGTGCTGCTTTCGATTTAGTAAATCACAAGGGACTTATTTATAAACTTCAGAATCTTGGAGTAGGTGGATATGTTTTAGGATTACTTCAAGATGCCCTTACAGATAAGCAGCAGCAAGTTGCTGTGGGCCGGATCTTTAGTGAACCAAGACCTATTTTGTCTGGAGTTCCACTGGGTAGTGTTCTTGGTCCAGAGTTATTTTTAGTGTATACAAGTGATATGGTTGTGGCCTGGAAAACAAGGTTGTTCAGTATGCCGACGATGCAACAATTGTGGGTGTAGTAAAGTCTCCACTTAGGGAAAATGAAACGGCCATCAGCCTCAATCGGGACATGGACCAGATCAGCAAATGGTGCAGTCGGTGGGGTATGAAGCTGAATTCCAGTAAAACGAAAACACTATTGATTAGCAGATCTCGTAAAGATTTCCCACCGCATCCTCCCCTTCAAGTGAATGGAACTTTGCTGAATGAGTCTGAAACGTTAACTATTCTAGGTGTATCTTTTGACTCACATCTAACTTTTGAGAAACATCTAATGAAAGTTTCAGCAAGTGCCGCAGGAAAGTTAGGTATTGTTCGTAAGGCCTCATAAATTTATGACAGTGATAAAATCAATGCAAACTGTTTTAGGTCATTTGTGCTTCCTTTACTAGAATACTGTTCGGTGTGGATGTCTGCCTCTGCCAGAGAATTTATCTCTTTTAGATAGTGGTTCGTGGTGGTAGGTTTTTGTCTCTTAATAGTAGCAGCTATGACTTGGACCATCGACGGATGGTTTCTTGTTTGTCACGTTTTCATAAGTTGTATTTCAACAAAGTCTTTCACATTCGCAATTAATCCCTGATAACTTTTACCTGCCGAGAGCAACTAGATTCGCTGAACAGCAGCGCCAGTATGCAGTAAATGTGGCTTCTCGGTTCCAAAGATCCTTTATTCCTCACACCGTTGGACTGTGGATAGCCTCCCAGAGGATGTCGTGCAGTTGGAACTTCAGAAGTTCAAGCGAAGATGAAATGCATTATTACCCTAGTACTATTCTCCTTGCATTTTAATACATTTTTATCTATTTATTAACATATTTTTTTAATAAGTGGGATCTCTTCCTTTTGTATTTCCCTTTACCGCCCCTTACTGCTTCCTAATGAACACCATATTCTTTGGAAGCTAGAATTTCAAGTTAATGGCCCCTGCGGGCTTGTTCCATATCAGTAGGTTTCATATTCTGAATAATAATAATAATAATAATAATAATAATAATAATAATAATAATAATAATAATAATAACAATAATAATAATACTGCCATAGCCTCTCACTTCTGTCAACAAGTACTCTGACAAAAATTAGGAAGGTATCTCCTCCAGAACGTTGGTCTTCTAAGTCCTTGACCTCTGATAAGGTCATCGAGAGTAGACCAGTTCAAAATACAAAGTACGTATCCTTGCTTGGAGGAACGTTAACCAAACCCGAGTGCTCTACAAACACCTTGAATTGTAGGGTATATTTGGTTTCCTCTTGAACTTAACTTTGAACTGCTTGGAGGTTGCTTAGTTGTGCTGTTTGATCCTTGCTCACTTACACCTCCAAGCTCTCTCTCTCTCTCTCTCTCTCTCTCTCTCTCTCTCTCTCTCTCTCTCTCTCTCTCTCTCTCTCTCTCTCTCTCTCTCTCGGTAATATATATTACATACCTTGTGCGTGCATGAGTATTTCATCTATCATTCACTCTATATAGGCCTGCCGTTACCGAAACAAAGCATCTGTCAAACTTTTTATCACAGTGTGCGTGTGTGTGTGTGTGTATGAGAGAGAGAGAGAGAGAGAGAGAGAGAGAGAGAGAGAGAGAGAGAGAGAGAGAGAGAGAGATCCATTACAAATAACGTCGTGCTAGCTGGTTAAATGCAACATTGTACTAAATTCTTTACGGTGCTTCATTGGTAAAACAATCTCATGCCATTAAAAAGATGGAATTACAAACTATAAAGAAATACACCTAGATTTGCTTCATGTAGGTAAGCAGGCATGTACCAAATGGAGTCCATCACTGGCTTAGGAGAAAATAGATGTAGCCTAATTGTTGTCTCGTAATTTCTAGAACTATTCCGTATTAAAGGAAACCGCGTATTGGTATAGGCTATGTATAGCCTACACATACTCGGAACGCACACAAATATATATATATATATATATATATATATATATATATATATATATATATAGCCTATATAGGCTAGTATAAAAGCAAATGGAAACATTTAATTTAAAGCCGCTTAAAGGAACTGTTTGCGTAATATGTGTAGCCTAAGAAGAACTGAAACGGTGACAAATGGGTACGTAGAAGAATAGGTAAAATGATTCGAGTATGAGAAAGGATGTGGAAATAAGTAAGTATATCTTAGTTTAAACCAGACTACTGAGCTGGTTAACAGCTCTCCTAGGGCTGGCCCGAAGGATTAGACTTATTTTTACGTGGCTAAGAACCTATTGGTTACCTAGCAACGGGACCTACAGCTTATTGTGGAATCCGAACCACATTATGACGAGAAATGAATTTCTATCACAAGAATAGCAAACTCTATATAGTCTGCAAACCCTAGTCTGGTGAAAAGTCAAATTTCTACAGACGGGTGATGTCGCACTGTGTCCAGGGGAGTTCGAGATGTTCAGAGAATTCTTTGGAGATGTATGAAACGGCTATGTTCTGGAAATTTTCTGTCCACGGGGTTCATCCTAGATGCGGCAGTTAAAATAAGGGTGTGGCCATGACCGTTAAGTTGTTTTTCTCTGGAGCTACCCAATGTTAAGAGAAATGAGACACACCCGCGCATACAATATATATATATATATAGGCTATATATATATATATATATATATATATATATATATATATATATATATATATATATATACTTACATAACATATACATATACATATATATATATATATATATATATATATATATATATATATATATATATATATATATATATATTCCGTTCAAACAGCCTACCCTCACGGTTATCTAAGGAACGTTTTAATCAAATAAACAAAAGCCTTGGGAAGCATAGAGAGTCCGAAGGCAAGGCCCAAGTTGAGTATCAGAAGATGAGCGAATGAAAAACAATGTCTATTGAGAGGCGCAATCCCCTGTCGAGTTGGAATGGGGACGTTTGTTCTTTTCAAGTTCCTTCCATACACCACAAATTCAAGAACAGTACGAACACGACAGAGCCAGTCTACCATGGCAACCCACGACTGACTGTCAAATATGAACCGGACTATTTGCAACTGGGAAAATTCTGACCATCATTGTGTACCCTTAATTCGGCAGTTGCAGGTTGAATGACTGCTGTCTTTTGATTTTCTGTTAAAATTTGGTTTTGAAAAAACGAATTGCAATGAAAAAACTAAATAAGGTAAATCCATAATGAGTTCGGTGCAGCATCATATATACGAAAGAAAGATCCGCAACACGCATGTACCAGTTAAAACGCCCATAATAGCAATACTGTCTGTAATCTACCTACGGATATAGATTTTATAATATTATTACAATCATATGTATGTACACATGGTACTTACACATGTTGTGCATTATATATATATATATATATATATATATATATATATATATATATATATATATATATATATATTATATATATAATATATATATATATATATATATTATATATATAAATATAATATATATATATAATATAATATAATATATATATATATATATATATATATATATATATAATATATATATATAAATATATATATGTAGAATAAATAATATACAAGTGACCTGAGGATCATTACAAACTATAAATTCCATTATGGACGGGGTTTCATTAACAAAATTTAATTGAGCATTGCACCAAATACCTGCCACAAGCAGATATTGCCTTTCAGTCCGCTTTCTTCCAAAGTCCTTTCATCTCGTTTACGCCCCCTTCCCCCACCTCCTCCTCCTCCTCCTCATCCTGTGCCTTACGGTTCCTGAGTTTTGATTAGTCCTGCCTTTGTTCGAGGAAAATCTTTCAGTAGCACGGCGGGACGTTACCGAGTGACGACATGAAAACCTTGCTTGGATGGAAATGGGGAGATGGTGAGGATGGGGGGGGGGGGGGGGGGGCGCCAACGACGACAGACATACAATCAGAGAAGAGCGACTGAAAGACACAGAGAAAAAACAGAAGGGGAGAAAAGGTGGCCTAATCAAGAAACAGACAGACAGAGAATGTTATCTAAGAAAGACAGAAAACAATGTCTCGTGCTCCATTCTGCTACTAATAATAACTTTTTCTTCCAACTGAGCATCCATCTTGCTACACAAAAATTTGAGTGAAACAAGCGATTGAAAATGGTATTATGTACTGTATAATGAAATCATTATACATAATACATGCCTTCATGCGTCTTACCATTAAGAAAATGGAAATTTTAACTTAAGCTTAGGTCTTATTCTCCGGAGTTAATTCATTACACTATTAAAATAGCTACATGTTTATCTTTCACATAAAAAGTCATACAGTGTCTCTCGGCTAACTCAAACTAATGGAAACTAACAATCTTTTCTCTACTGGACTGGTACTTCATTAACTAAACCTCTTTCGTTCATAATTCTTATTTATGGGTAATGTTTGTGGTTCCTTCCAAAAATTAACATGTCTGTAAATCAATGCAATTCTTTGTTGATCAGTAATCATTACTGCACCTCGAGAACGGCATTTGATTTCCAAATGACGGTCATTATTGGAAAGGAAGACACGAAGAGCTAACCGAGAGGGATACTGAGAAGATATCAAAGGGTATTTATATTAAAGTAAGTCAAATAAAACAACAATGTGAAACAGAAACAAATCTACAGTTTTCGCATTTATTGTCGCCTTCGTTCACGTTGCCAGTCACTCAACTCTGACCCTTTGGCATGAGCTACGGTACCCATGTCACAACTCCTGCATTCAAGATGACCAACTTATCTGATATGACAACTCATATTCCAATTCACTACTACTTCCCACAACTTTCTCTCGTCTAAAATGCAAACTGATGTATGTGTTAAAAAAAAAAATGCACAAAGAACGGGTTGAAACGCTATGCAAACTCTTTTCCACGAATAACAA
Source organism: Macrobrachium rosenbergii (assembly GCA_039081455.1). Classification (NCBI taxonomy): domain Eukaryota; kingdom Metazoa; phylum Arthropoda; class Malacostraca; order Decapoda; family Palaemonidae; genus Macrobrachium; species Macrobrachium rosenbergii. The sequence goes on from JANJGK010000025.1 coordinate 36,592,363, forward strand.
CTATTTACAATAAGATGATCTAGGTCCACTCACTTTTTCGCTTTCCAAGCCTCCGTATCACTCATTATTGCTCAAGTGTCAGTAACAATCACAGGAGGTCACGTCCCAACAGCATGAGGCACTCATTTTTTATCACCCATACAAGTAACGGCCACATTCAATGTAGGCTAGCTTGACATGCGGTGCACTGGACACTTGAACAATGCTTACAGCAGTAAGTAATAATGAACGATTCAAAAAGCCTGACAGTCGTCAGCGGAGAAGAACTTCCGTTCATTTCTATATCTACCGTACTTCCCCAGCTGATAACCCATTTACTCTAGTTAGGCCTAACTTTACTTGTTTACCAATAAACTGGAAAAAGAGAGATTTACTTTTATCCCTTTTTTCATATGTGTTCAGGCCTAATAATTCGTTTTCTTTCCACAAACGCCCCAAAAGAGAGCAGACGAGTGTCTTGAATAACTGCGCAGTTGCAAAGGCCCCACACCCCCAACAATCCTAATCAATATTGTAAATGTCACCGCATCTAAACTAAATATGCATATTAGTTATTATTTACAAATGTATGTATGTATTTGTGTATATAAGCATCGATTTGCTCAAACATGCTTACCTGATTCTATTAAAAAAATATTTACGGTCATAAATACACAAGGAACACAAATGTCAACCGCTAATCATAACATCGAAAACACTTTTAGAAACTGTATTGTCAATGAATTTGTATTTCCACATGACTTCCTCGTATTTATGTATTAGCATTTTGGACACACAAACACACCTGTACGTGTTTGTGTAAAACATGCACATTTACAGATTGTATTACGGTAGGGCTATTTGGGTCAGCCATTAACCTATATGCACATACACACATATAAATATTTGGATGTGTAAAATACGCATTTTCAAACATTTTTTATAGTTCAGCTGTCTTTAGAATTCTAACTGATAAGCCCTAGTATTCTAATTTCGCTTCCATGTCGCCAAAGTAAAATGCTTTCCTGAGAGCAAAAACACAATGCGATTTTTTAGGAGACCTCAATGATTTTAATTAAAAGGGGAAAAAAATAAGAGAAAAATAATGTAGTCAAGAAACATGTAATGCAAAAATAAAATAAAAACAAAAACAATTTCAACAAGCATTAATGGGGGAATAAAAATCTAGAACACATAGGCTACAAGGGTGGAAATGAAACAGGCCAACATGAGACGATGTAATGAAGACCGCAAACACACACGCACTCTCTCTCTCTCTCTCTCTCTCTCTCTCTCTCTCTCTCTCTCTCTCTCTCTCTCTCATACATACACACACACACAGCAGAGAGCACAGAAGGCAAAATCCTGTTATGCTAAAACAAAGCGAAGCAATGGAAACGAATACAGAGTGACTTTTATACTCCATCTGGCTGGAACCTACATTAACGAATTACCATTTCTAATCAGAAATCGTTGCGAACGAAATATGAGAAGCAATACTTATTAAAATATGGAAATAAAAAGAAATTTGATTAAAAATGTCCAGAGAGAGGAAATGTTACATGAATTTATATTGTTTTCGGCTCGGGCCGCGTGAGCTGTCTGTTTAACCCAAACGCAAATTAAAGATAAAAAAACATTAATCTAAATTTACCACTGAACACTTCTTTGTTGAACTTTCTTGGAACAAAGCTACAAATGTAAAAATAGCGGTTAATGAAAAAGCATTGTCTCTCTGGCTCCCACCTCTGACCTTTTACCTCAACAACAGCTACAGTAACAATAACAAACACTTACAACCGTAACCTTTAACGGGTATCCCTAAAATGCCGGACCATGCCTGGACCAGCGTCGGGCCACGAACCAGGTACACTGAGTCTATATGAAGGACTGATTTATTTCTTGTGCTTAATATATGCATGTTAGGTCCATTCTTTGTATCGGAACATACGATAATGGTGGGATTTCCTAAAACCTGGACAACTCTTTTCAGATGTACGGTATATGTAAAGACACAAAGGTAAGTAGCTGTTTTATTTTCACATTTCAGGAATGAAGTTAAATCATTTATCCCTCAGTACAGATAAGGTGAAGCAAAAGCATAAGTATTGAAATACGACACAAAACAACTAACAAATTGCATGATATAAGTATACATAAAGCTTATAAGATTACGAAAAACATTTAATAAGCCAATTTTGAAAATGGGACTCAATTTCAGCCTTGCAATAATAAGATCATTCCAAATAATTTAAACACACGCAAGTTAATTAGAAAAGTATTTCCAAATACATTTAATGACGGCAAGTATTTACAGACTATTATAACGCTTTCGACATTTAAAAAATTGACAATTTGAAAAGGGTGCAAAAATACAAGATAGCCTAATGGTCGTCCAAAAATAAATACGTCGTTGTGAATTTAGTGCTGTTGTTGAGCAAACTGTACAAACAAAGGGCCTATCTTCAAAATGCCTAATTATTACCATTAAAATTTTCAAAATTGCCAACTTGAATACAAGCACTTTCAAGTGAACCGATTTCAAATTTCATCTTTTGAACAATATACCTCTTCCAGTTCGCTTTACAACACCTTTTTTTTTTTTTTTTTTTTAACTACCTTTGAAAAGCCTGCAACGGATTTCCGGAAGTCCACCATTTTGGTAAGTATAGCAGTCGCTGTTCTTGATCCGCCATGTTCCGAGAGAAATGATTGATTTTGCAAATCCATAACGATGTTCCCTTAATTTTCACAAAAGAAAAACTTCATCACAAGAGATGAATACTCGGCATGCGCACTTACATGCATACATTCTTTCCCGCTTATTGTTAGAAAACGGCATCAAATTGATTGCCTCATTTGTATCAACTTTTAAGAAAAAATTACGATTCGAAGACATCTAGAAGAGTAGAGCAAACTACTTCTAAACGCTGTGTCAATAATATCCCTCATTCACTAACTGATAATTTTACCAATTACTTCAGCTGACAACTAGGTTTTTTCAAGGCAAAAAGGGATGAATTGCTGGTGTTACTACTCCCGCAATAAACTATTCAGGAGACAATTGTCCTCATATATATATATATATATATATATATATATATATATATGTGTGTGTGTGTGAAGATGCACCGCATGGAATAAGAAATACTGATACCTTGTGATTCATTTTGGGAAAAGCGAAACGCTGGTTATATATTCTGACCTGTTTCGTCTTCAGTGTAGGCTATCTAAGACATCTGAAAGTTTTAATTTTCCTTGTGGTACATATACATATATAAATCACGAGCTCTGGTAATTTCAAGCATAAAAACACAAAACACACACGCACATAGGCTATATAAATATATATATAAATATATATATATACTGTGTGTATATATATATATATATATATATATATACATACTGTATATATATATATATATATATATATATATATATATATATATATGGGAGCAAAACATGGCAATGATGACTGCTAATACCATTGTCATACACATGTTCAACCGGAATGTGGAAGAAAGCTGGTGTTTTATTCTGGTGATGACTGAAACATGGTCAAACCAAAACGCTTGAGCTAGTAGCCATTTAACCGAACCTAGATGTCCACAAAGAACAATGAGTATTAAAAAACTACGAGCTTCTAAACTCTAGTATATAAAAAAAAACTGCGTAAACAAATTAAGGAATGAAAAAAGAGAGGCATCTTGAAGTGACAAATATCGCTATCAGTTTCACAATAACATCTTCCTGTCCTAACGAGTAAACTCATCTTACAAGCTGACTTGGTGTCGGGATTTATAGTTCTGGCTTCATTTAACGGGAAAAACAAACAAAAAGAATCACCAATCAAGCAAAATCATCTAACTGAATTACGTTTGAAAATTAAGAAAAGTACGAGAACAGGCGACAAACAACCTTCTCGATGGCGTGTGTGTTACATGCAAAATGACGTTCATTCCAGCCAAGGCGTAAGAACTTCCCAGATCCAAAGTACCACCTTAAGAATTTACATCCCGCAGTAGTGTCGCATAGCCAGGAGGGGGGGAGAGCGGAAATTTGGAGGGGAGAGAAGGGGGGTGGAATATCCCCAGCTCAATCTCCTATCCCCCCCATGCCTTGTACACCTGCAGGGAAAAGGTGGAAGAGGGGGAAGAATGCCCAAGGGAAACCTACACTGCAATATTTAAAAATGTTCAAGTTCTCTTCCGTATCTCCCAACAGGCCTACGTAGACCCAGTCCCTAAGGAATGTGCTGGTTACCTTTGACGTGACTGAGCTAAATTGCTTCGATTGCCTTCTTACATTATCTGTTTACTTGCGGGAAAATTGTCTTTGAGTGTTTACGTCTAAAATGCCTATAGTAGGCCTAAGCCATCTCATCCCCCAACAGGTAACAGACAGATTGATATTTGCATTTCAAACAAAGTAAAAATGCTTACCTTTATAAAAGAAAAAATCTTCTTATGGGTGACTGGGGTCGCAAGCTGTTTTAAACCTTTAGGCCTGTATATGCTACATTTGCGTATTTATTAATGTTTCCTTGCAACTGAATTGTACACAAAACCCACGGCTTATTATTAATCAAATGACCCTTTCTCTTTTTCTGGAAATCCTACATCATAGTTTTAAATTTCACTAATATAATTAATGATTATGATATAGATACAGAGATAGCAGTCTCTCACCAATCTAACGAATACCGAGCGATAAAAACACCAAAATAGTTATCCCTGCACTTAAAGAAAACGTAAAAGTGGTAGCGACGGTCACATAGCACACACCCTTTTCCCGCCACCGACCACGATACACTGAGAGCTTCTTGCGTCCCAGGAGTGTACCTGATGATGCCACCAGAAGTTGCCAGCTACCGTAATTTTACCTGATACAACAACGGTGTTCAGAACTCTTCTATCGAACTGCGGTTATTTTTGAAAATCAACTTCACAATCGCTATTGTGGGTAATGATTTGCATTCCCTCAGTTAAGGATGCAATTCAGCGGATTTTGATTTATGAAGACTGCACGATCAAGAATAATGGTGACTAACACTGGACGCAAGAAGTTAGGTAACTTAATTACTGATCGGTACATTAAAGAGTACATCCCTGTCTAATATCAATAGTTCGGGCGAAGAGAGAAAATGGTTCAACGAAGCGTTCTTTAAAGAATAACGCCTAGATTTCCTTCAAGAGCCTTTCATTGGAAATTCTCTAGTGTTTCCTTTGGTCAGTGTTACATTGGCTGGCGTAGTTAACGATCGGTGACCCGTCCAGTCAGTCGATACAGTTCAAGGAATGGCATCTTCTCCCGAGGAGTGCCATGGCGCTATGTTGACCTTTCGTTCTTTCAACGGTAAAAAAAAAAAAAAAAAAACAATGCGGAATACCAGGTCTGTCCTTTTGCCTTTAGAGGGGTGGCTCCGAGGTGTGTCAGCTTTCCGGTTCTCGGCCGTTTTTTAGGGATAAGGCTGTTGCTCGCTACATGCCTTCTTCCCGCCTGACTGAGACCCACCACTGTCGACTGTCACGTAAAACAGTCACTTATGTGGGATTTTCCGTGTGTGTAGGTGAATTCCATCCCATCCTTTTCTGGACGGCGAGTATGTATAGCGATGTAACAAGCGCACACAACGAAACTGTGTCGTTGATGAAATTAGGTTGGACAAGATTGTTTGTCAATCAGTTTTTATCATTAGTCATCATGATCAATTATGCATTCAATCTTGTCTGATAAGATAGGAAACTTAGAAGAACCCCTCCGATTTCAATAAGCTGTAATAGATTAATAAGAATCAAAACAATGACAAGTAGTGAAGCGGTCGTCGCCCAGCGTCGTAATGGAACACGAGAGGAAACACACCGAGCAGGTAAGACACCATTCAGGAAAGTATTCACGTAGGTTTATTGCATTATATGTATTGGTATATCTTTTGGTTCAACTTAGCAAGGTTACTTTAAGTATATTTAACCATGCCGACATCAAAAGAAGTCTATTTCAGGCTTAATGAGGTCAAATTCAAATTATATATCGAGAAAGTTAGGGTCCGGTCTCTCTCTCTCTCTCTAAGGTAATTTTCTCTTTATTACTCTCTCTCTCTCTCTCTCTCTCTCTCTCTCTCTCTCTCTCTCTCTCTCTCTCTCTGTGTGTGTGTGTGTGTGTGTGGGAAGCTATCATAGCCCTTTGTTGGCCGAACCGGTTGAGCTTCAGACTGTCACTCGATGGGCCGGAGTTCAATTCCCGCGGCCGGCAGATGAAGAGTTAGAGGAATTTATTTCTGGTGATAGAAATTCATTTCTCGCTATAATGTGGTTCGGATTCCACAATAAGCTGTAGGTCCCGTTGCTAAGTAACCAATTGGTTCTTAGCCACGTAAAATAAGTCTAATCCTTCGAGCCAGCCCTAGGAGAGCTGTTAATCAGCTCAGTGGTCTGGTAAAACTAAGGTATACTTAACTTTAACTTTGTGGGAAGCTATCATAACATGCGCTAGACTGTCATATTTTATGTAACACATAGGATAATAACTTTATCTTTCTGCTGCAGAATGGACGTAGTCCATAGACGCCGGATCCAACAGGCCATGCAGACCGTCTTGAGATTATTAGCCAACGAGGAGCATGAGAGATGCTGGGATGACAGGCCGCCATCGCCAGGGCCATGGGACTCGACGGCGATCAGATGGCGAGGGTAATGTCACTCACTACGCGTCCAAGAAGCGGTCGTCCATGAATGATCACTGCTGAGGATGATCAGCGAATCGTCCAAACTGTGATGGAGAGGCCACTTTCATCAACTGTTGACATAACTCAGGAGCTGGGTTTACCGTGCAATCCCGAAACAACGAGACGGCATTTTAATGAGAACGGTTTACGATGTTGTATCCCAGCTAAAAAAAGAAAAATCAACTCAGGTAAATAAGGAATAACGACTGGATTTTGCTAGACACTATACCCAGGATGCGTATAATCAAAATTTTTGGAACTCGGTGATCTGGACGGACGAGAAGTCATTTCAGACAGCGGCTGCAAAGAGTCATATTTGTTGGCGACCTCTGAACACCAGGTTTGATGCACAAAACATACAAGAATTGAACAGAAGTTGACGCTGCACTGTGAGTTTCCATGGTTGGATGTGGTCTGGGAGACTTGACACGGACAGATAGTAACCTTAATTCGGTAAAATATATACAGATACTTGAAACCATTATTCCGCCTATTCGTGCAACAGCTATTCCCGCTCCTAACCCAATTCGATTTGTTCATGATCGAAGCCCCATCCATACTAGCCGCTTGGTCAGGGAATGGTTTCTAGAACACCCAGATATTGTTGTTAATAGATTAGCCAAGCGAAGGATGTGACATTGAAAATGTGTGGGCAATGATGGTGAGAACATGGGATGTAGAGGATGAGCGAAGTCAGGCAGCACTATAGTAAATTAGCAATCGCCGAATGGGAAAATTTAAGACGTTTGCCCAACTATTGTCAACGTCTTGTTGAATCGGTTCCAGAAAGCACTGATTGCTTGGCCAGTTTGTACAGTAATAGCATAACTTGTAATATGTTCAGAAAACAATCTTTGAAATGAGAAAAAACTATTGTGATTGCTATGGTGGGTTTGGTTGGGTGGCTGTGAATCAACTAGTGGTGTAGGTGATGGTAAGCTCTGTTTAGCATCTATTAATTGCTATGGTTATGACATGCCATTTTCTTGTTTGTGTTATTTACAATAAACATGGCAGTAATGTAATATTCTTCTTTTGTTTCTTGAAAATAATTTACTTTACGTTCTGTTTTCTTTATGATGTTAGTTGTTTTTGCAGGTAAAAATTATATTATTAATAATAATAACAGTTTTGCATTAGTTTCTATTCATTTTGATACTTGTTCTTTTGCCAGACTGTTAGACATTATGGTAATGCATATTTTTATCACCATATCATTTGATTCATTCATGATCATTCCTATGTTGAAGGTTTTTGTTTACCATATAAATATATATTATTTATAACAATAAGATTTTTTTACTGTAGTTTCTGTTCAGTTCCTATTTACTGTTCGTGTAAAACAAAGTTAGAATGTAACGCATGTCATCCATGAGGATGGTTCTGCATTCTACAAAGAAATCATGAGTAAACTGCTGGCTGCCACAGCGTAGTCGCACAGGGCCAGTAAACATTTGGGACAGCCGGTTTCCTGGTCACTGAATTACTTCCCGATCTACTTAAGAAACTATTAAACATATTTAGATGAATAGCAAAAATTGTAATGTGGAGAATATACTCAAAATACTAACTTTATTTGTGTAAGTATATTATGATGTATATACAAAATTACACATTGTAAGAATTGTAAATGTATATTTTCTTAATAAAAGAAAAAAAAATAACGTATTTTGCACACTGGGTTAAGGATGAATTTAGTCTTGATAATATCATCTTGCCCTCGATTTTTATTTTCTTTATTCAGCATATTTGAATACATGAAAGACTGAATACAGAGAGAAAAAGAAACCAATAAAAATAAAGAAACAAAGAGAAACCAGAGAAAAAGAGCGATAGAGGCAGAGAGAAGGGCACGTAGAAAGGAGAGAAAAAGAAAATAGAGAGAGGAGAAGGAAAAAGAGGGAGAGAGCGCGTCTCGGGTAATATCTTTATCTAAAAAAAAATCTGGTTAAAAAAAAGCCTTTAAACATTTAAGTCAGGTTAGGCTGATTTTCCCTTAAGTTTTATTTCAGGATCATTTATTTTCTATGAAGAAGCAGTTTTCCTTGTACGCCTGTCTAATTGCCATACACCTGACTGGGATTGGGTAACATCTCTGATACTGATGACTAAAATATCTAGTTTATATATTTGTTTATCAGCTAACGAAGCTGTAATTGTCATCAGTACAGTAGAACGTAATATGAATGACAGGATGTAATCATTCACCGACTCCTCGTTAGCCACAGATGAGTCATTACGCAAAACCGATGGATATATCATTACCATTTATATTTCACTTCAATTACTACAGTAGAGTTAAGGTAGTTATACATTTGGCCCTTTTCGCATTGTACCGGGGCCAGACACCAGTCATCCAGAAAGGGGTTAAATGGGATTCTCTCTCACACACGGAGACCCCCACGAACTTTTATGAGTGACTGACATATCACTACTGTGTATGTATAATATATATATATATATATATATATATATATATATATATATATATATATATATATATATATATATATATATATATATATATATATATTTATATTCTTTAAAGAACGCTTCGTTGAACCATTTTCTCTCTTCGCCCGAACTATTGATATTAGACAGGGATGTACTCTTTAATGTACCGATCAGTAATTAGTTACCTAACTTCTTGCGTCCAGTGTTAGTCACCATTATTCTTGATCGTGCAGTCTTCATAAATCAAAATCCGCTGAATTGCATCCTTAACTGAGGGAGTGCAAATCATTACCCACAATAGCGATTGTAAAGTTGATTTTCGAAATTAACCGCAGTTCGATAGAAGAGTTCTGAACACCGTTGTTGTATCAGGTAAAATTACGGTAGCCGGCAGCTTCTGGTGGCATCATCAGGTACGCTCCTTGAACCGGATCGACTGACTGGACGGGTCACAGGTCGTTAACTACGCCAGCCAATCTATATATATATATATATATATATATATATATATATATATATATATATATATATATATATATATATATATATATATATGTATGTATGTATGTATGTATGTGTGTGTGTGTTTGTGTGTAAAGAGAAACGTATATAGCATTTCTTTCCGAATGATTCTGACACTCTAAAGTAACCCTTATTAGAAAGAATTAATACCAGACTTCTTATGTCCAAGCCCTCGATGGTCGGCCGGTAACTCCCCCTCCACACGCCCCCCCCCCCCCTCTCTCTCTCTCTCTCTCTCTCTCTCTCTCTCTCTCTCTCTCTCTCTCTCAACATATTGTCTAATTACATCATCAATGGCACTTGGTTCCTTTCTCTATCCCTCCATCCCTATCTTCCCCTTTTTCCTATTCGTTTCTCTCTCTATTTGTCATTTTATATTTGCTCTCTCTCTCTCTCTCCTAATCCTTAGCCGTCCTAACTCGTGTCCTTTACGGTCGTAGGAAATGAACTTCCCTCTGACGGAAATTAACACGATTCTGCCACGTAATAATAACTCTCCAGAGATGAATGGCCTTCCCTCAAATCACGTGACCCCAGCTCTCTCTCTCTCTCTCTCTCTCTCTCTCTCTCTCTCTCTCTCTCTCATGACCTGGTCTTTCTTAGACTTCACTCCTACAGTATCTTCAAGCTCGCGTGACCTCTTTCACCGAGGAATTGTTTCCTTGGAGGGCAGAATGTCGTGGCTTGCAGCATCCGGGCCTTCAGTAATTCTTTCACCCTAGGATGGGATGAAAGAGGTGAAAAAACGCTGAAACATTGTGTGTAAGTGTCTGCGTGTCCGTTCAAAAAATCGGAAAATAATCGGCTTATCTGAAACTTCTCTCATTTTTTAAAATTTAATCTCAAATGTTTTCCGTGCTACGAACTATTAACTACCGTTTATTTTAATGTTTAGTATATGATTTTCAAGCACTTTTGTTCAAAACCGGAGGGTATAGTAAGGAGTTCCTCGTCTGATTTCTTGTTAGGAGTTTCAAACGATTTCAGTGGATATTATATAAAAAAAAAATACTGGCAAGGCTTGAAGTTAGGCATTCACTGTACGGCTGTTTCTCTTGGAAGTCTATACACGCACACACTGAATCCTTGCATATATGTTTTCCGCGAAAAACGGAATCTTATGACAAATCAGAATCTCTTACGAACTATCCTGACCTTTCAGAACAATAACAGTGAACTAATCATCAAGATATTAACCTTCAGATGAATTAAAGATCCCATATTTTACCTGGCCTTAATATCCTCTTCATTTAATATCTTTGGGTGTGAGCCTCTTTGTATGTGTTAAGACCTTCTACTCTATTTGTGCAACGTAAATGAGTCATCCTATCATTCCTCTCTCTTCTTACACACACACACGTATATATATATATATATATATATATATATATATATATATATATATATATATATATATATATATATACTGTATATGTATGTATGTATGAATATGTAGATATATATACACATATGTATACATATAACTTTGCATATATAACACGGAAGTTACAAATTTCTAAGACAAATGAAAACTTTGCCTGCCCTTCACACCATTTCTTAACGCTAATTTCCTTGAAACCTTCCTTAGTTGAGTCTAAAGGAGAGAAGAAATTATATTGGATTTGTAGAAGGCTAAAAGTTGAAAAATATTGTGAATGAATTTCTATCTTTTCCTTTTAACTGATTGCAATAAACAGAGCGAGAAAAACACTTGCTGACATGAATATGTATGTTTATCTGTGTGCAGAGTGTAAATGCCAACGGATACTTAGTGGGTGTTATGCTCCTCTTAAATAAATTGCCCTTATAAATTTCCAAGTTCATTTCAAGCGTATGAAATCATTTCTTGGTGACCTGAGGATTACTTCGTTAGGAATGATTTGTATGAGCAATTTGAAATTTAAGACGATTCAGTGCTAGTTTGGCTAACAGGAGATGAATCATTTGCTTGCTAGGACTGGTATATTACAGCTATCTCTGTATCGGCAGCCTATGTGTACAATGTCCGTTTATCTGTCACTTTCGGCAAGCACACACGTTTGTTCATTTGGTTATAGAAGAATGCACATGAATCGGGTTGCATTCAAACCTTCGGCTTCCTCTCGCTAGTCCTAATCGCTTCTGTGAGTTAATGGCTACTGATGTACATGCATGCCTATAATTTGTAAATCTGGAGGTCAAAATTATTCAAATGACGGTAATGTTACAATAAAGAATTATTCTTCATTATTTTATGTTACGTTAAGATAAAGTAACCTATGTATACAAGTCAACTCTTTTGAATACCCACCTGTTTCATCTTTTAGAATTGCCAATAAAATTCTTGGACAATTCTTAGCATCTATAAATCGTATCGAAATAAATTAGTATTCAAAATTCTTAGTGCATCCTTCATGTACACCTGTGATTACGATTTAAAATATGGCTCGTATACAACAAATTTGTTCTTTGTTTATCCTGGTGTTTGTTCATAGTGTTTCATTAAATCATCATTTTCGAAACGTAAAATAAGCAATTAAAGCTGAACCAAGTTATCGATAATCTGTTTGGTTTTATGTATGCGCACTGAAGCAGTCTAAATGAGGAGAAATCTGTATAATTTACGGACATCCCGTACAGGTTCACTTGTTGGCATAGACGAAAACATAACAATTCGTAATAGTCGAAATGCCTCATTAGATGTGTCTGTGTTTTTTCTTGTGTATATTATGTTTTGCGTCAGTTATGTTACTGTTCTTTAGAAGATCCCCGAATGCAAAGAAAAATCAGTGGAAAATCTATATTTTGTCTATTGAAAACATATCGAACTGACCTGGAAGTAACACTGCATACTGACATTAACATGCGGTCCGAATCAGAATGCTTATTACAAGGCAAATCTGCCAACACTTACATAACATCACGTACAGTAAGGTCTTGGAAGCACTAACAATATTGTACGGCATTCAATTTCAGTCACCTGCTTAGTGATCATTTATAAAAAAGGTGAACGATATGTAGTATAAATGTAATTCTGCATCTGTCTGAAGCAACTGAGTTACACCAACACTGATTTTTGTATAACTGACGTCTAATCTTAATGGCACCCGTTGGAGCCCGTTACACGTTGGAGATGAAGTTTCTGTAGTGCAAAAACTAATTTGGGTGACATAAGCTCCATCTTGTCGAATAACGCACCCGATAACCACAAAACTGGGCAAAGGCATACATTTAGGCCTTTCAAACTCGGGTTTATCTTTGACAAAGAGAGATTAAAAAGAAGCTTAAAAGAGCGAGTGCCTCTTTCGTTAATACATTTGCAACTGCGAAAACTTTACACAAGCAGTATCATGGATTAAAGATTGACATAACTTTAAAATAAAGAAGTTTGATGTGAGTGAATGGGTGTTAATGATAAGGAACGAGAAGAAAATGACCTGTTTGAGAGTTGGAAATAGGGATGAACCGTTTCGTAATGGTCTTTCATTGTCTTAAAATATGCTTCTCCCTACAGGAGACTTCTATAATTTATTCCGTGGAGCATTCTTCAGAATATATATATATATATATATATATATATATATATATATATATATATATATATATATATATATATATATATATATATATAATATATATATATATATATATATATATATATATAGATATATATATACATATATATACGTATATATATATATATATATATATATATATATATATATATATATATATATATATATATATATATATATACGTGTATGTATATATATATATATATATATATATATATATATATATATATATTATATATATATATACATTAACCTTGGGATTGTTCTAAGAGCCACGTTCCCTACTCCTATGGGAGTCGCAAGCGTTGACAGAAGTTTCAACGGAATGGAAATCGTAAATAACTACTTCGATCAATAATGTCTAATGATACTTTCTGCTCTTAGAGTTATTTCTGTAAATCAGTCAGTTTTGACCAGGAAGTCTGTTGACAGAGAAGCTAAGAAACAAAAAAATTCATGTTTGAATAATTACTATGAATTATATTTTCATCATGAACACAGTGTAAAATTTTCTAGTTCCTGTTGCACATCTCGATGTTCTAATTTTAAAATGCTGTTTCGTAATGCTGGAACCTTTAATTTCTTGAACATGTTGTGTAACTTTTATGTGATACATTTTATTGACGCTCATTTATATTCCTATTGGAAGAACGAAACTCTTACATCTATTTATCGTATCTAAAACAATCATAATTCCCCTTGGATGTAAGTTATTTTCGGGGAATAGTGAACTGGATATAGAGTGATATTTGTGGCTTTAGATATATATATATATATATATATATATATATATATATATATATATATATATATATATATATATATATATATATATATATATATATATACATGTATATATACATATATGTATATGGATATATACATATATATATATATATATATATATATATATATATATATATATATATATATATATATATATATATTGTCAAGAATATCCTCTCATACGCCGTCTTCTAGTCAATAGGTCAAATGGAATAAGGACTACGCAACTAATTCATATATTTTAGCATGATCCACTGTAGGCAAATTTGCCTCTATAAAATCTCTCTCACCACTGCCTCGGGGGAAAACTACTTAATCTTTCCTTGTTCAAGTGCTGCCGAAATTCCTTAAATTCCGGTTGAAGCTAACCGTTGCCCGAGGCAGGTCAGCTGGCGGGCTGAACTAGTGTGTTCCGCCATCTTGAAACTGCAGCCATGTTGCCTGCATCTCCTTGCGGGGGGAAACCCTCGCAACGCCACCTAGAAGGAGAAAAAACGTAATTCCCAAGAGTTATAAGAGGTCTTGGAGAGAGAAGCTCACTCTTAAAATTACTCACACGCTGCCATAGGATGGATGTCTAGGCCCTTCCTCCATTAAACTGCCTATTTCTAACATGTGGCTGGCAGTAACCAAAGTAACTTTTACTGTGGAATTATTCACTTGCCCTCCCTCTCGCTGGCCCCCTTAAGAAGACAACTTCCTCTCCCTATTAAGGTAAAGTACCAGATTTAAGGTTATTTTCGTCATTCACATCCCAATTCGTCTCTAACTATTTTCTGCTTTTCTTTTCATAGTGCGATATACCTACAGTGAGACCTGTATTGCTTTTTATATTTTGTGCTGCTCAATTTGTAAAGCACTGACGAGAAGTGAAACATAATCGTAAAAAATTTGAGTTATTGGAATCGAGTTCAGTCTAGGCATCTTCTATGCAATTCCTCGATTCCTTCATTATAGTGTTAGTTCAGTTGAGTAATCATAAGTGCTTCGATTAGAGATTAGGATTTAGTCAGCTGTGGATCTGTGCATCATCTTGTGTGTGTAGTGGTCCCCACTACAGCGTTCTCAACATCCTTTGAAGTGGGCATCCCATTGTGCTTCCTCCAGTAAATCTCCAGTCATTTGCTCTTCATCTTATTGCACCAGAATTACGCTACCATTCTGCTGATGTGGTTTCTTTTGTAAATATAATTAATTAAGTTAAACCCCAGAGTTTATTTAATTACTCCCCTCTTGAAGTAGGCCCTCAGCCATATTTTGTTGTATGTAATTTTAGCTAACCTCAAGTCCAGAGACAAGATTTTTGTGGTACTTAAGGTAAGTTGCATATCATCTTAGTACACCTCACTGATCTAGCAAGGCCCCAGCTTAAAATTATAATTATATATATACATATATATATATATATATATATATATATATATATATATATATATATATATATATATATATATATATATATATATATATATATATATATATATTATACAGTATATACATATTCATGAAGCTACCAATGTCGCTCAGTATCCAATTCACGCTACTTCGGGAATATCCCTGATGGGGAATTGTCACCGAAGGGGAATTTTTTAAGTGCCACAATGGTTTGATCGTCGAATGGAGTCGCTGGAAGGTACCGTGACGAGGGATCGAGACCAGGCGGTACCAATCCATTTATCACTTAAAAAATTCCCTTTCGGTGATAAATCCCAACCGGGGATATTCCCGAAGTAGCGTGAATTGGATATTAAGCGGCATTTGTAGCTTCATGAATGTATATAAATCAGGTGTGATAAAAATTTCATAAATATATATATATATACATACATATATACTGTATATATATATATATATATATATATATATATATATATATATATATATATATATATATATATATATACACTGTACATATATACATATATATCTAAAGCCACAAATATCATTTAATATCCAGTTAACTATATATAATATATATATATATATATATTAAATAATTTTCATAATAACTTTCATCTTATTTACTCTATATATGTATGCATCTGTGTATATGTGTGAATGTGTGCATGAGAGAAAGAGAGAGAGATGATTAGATATATGCTTTCTCTTGTAGGCGTTATCATTCTCATTTATTCGGTTACTACGATAGTATGCAGAGTAGGGGGACAGGCTATACATACTTACATATATATATATATATATATATATATATATATATATATATATATATATATATATATATATATATATACATATATATATATATATGTAATTCTAATAGCCACAATGCCCTCTTAACTTCTCGAATTCTTCGCGCTTTTTTGGATATGCTTGTAACTACGAAGCCGAAAATATCCAGACGGAAGAAATTGAAGAGCCTGTGAATAGCGGTCGCGAGAATTGACTCCGCGTTACCATATATATATATATATATATATATATATATATATATATATATATATATATATATATATATATATATATGTATATGTATATAAACATAATTATATATATATAAATATATAATATATATACTGTCACGATGTGTACCAAGTACCTGGTTATTACACGACTAATCACAGATTTTGAAAATTTACCCAACTTCAGCCAGATACCTGAACTCTCATAATAATAAGAATTACGACTGAGTACTCTAAAGGCAACAGTGATCCCTTAAAAAACTCATTAATTACATGAAAAATCAAACCAAGTTTATCAAGACTAGTGTGAGATATCAACAATTAAACAAGAAATATACTAGAGTGAAAGGGCATCACTCCATCAAACAACCTTTACTGTTTCCCTGGTCTTAATTCACTTCAGCAAAACTAAAGGAACAAAACATGTATATCACTTTGTCTTATGTACACACAATTAATCCTATTCACTGGTGGTCAATAAATGAAACAGTTTTTAAAAATTTTGAATACAAAAATTTATTTTTATATTCAAAATTTATAATTAAAATTCATAATCTGAAAAATTTACTATACTTGAAAACAACAAAAAAATTTAATTAATTCCTGAATTAAATCATTAAACAATACTTAATCACAAACACTTTAATCTATCAAGAAATTAAATTAATCAAGCAAAATTTAAACTATCAAGAATTATTCAAGATTTGAAAAGAAAATCTTAATAAATGAAAATTAAATCAATATGCAATGTTAAATTATCAAGAAATATTTAAAGTGCTAAGTAAAAAAATGTTAAATCACCAACATAAAAAATGTGAAAAAATCAAGAAATTGCAAACACAAGAACACACAAATATACACAAAAGATTTATCAATAATAATTTCACTAAGGCAAAAATTTTCTCAGTATACCTTATTATACCATGGTAATAATAAGTAAAATTCACTTTACCTTACACAAGCTTGTGAAAACCTTTGTAAAATCACTTGCAGCTGCTTTATATTCACAAAACACTTTTTACTTGGGTGCCATTACTATTAAACAATTTTACTAAATTCAGATCTCAAAAGCTAATACTAATACCAGTGACCACACTAACACTTTACGTTAATAATTACTCTCTTTTGAAGAGAGAGAGAGAGAGAGAGAGAGAGAGAGAGAGAGAGAGAGAGAGAGAGAGAGAGAGAGAGAGAGAGAGAGAGAATCAAAATGATCAGTCTCGAAAATTAGAGTGAACAGACTTTTGGATTCCAGTAGGAGAAACAACAAGATGATATCATTAAGGCATTTTGGGAACAAGATACAAAGGAAATTCTAGAAGAAGGAAGATGATGTAATGGATCGAGACATGCCTACTCTCAAAGGACATACGTGATCAGAGCAATGTATGTAACATTTCAAAATCACTTTTCTTCTTCTCGCATGGAACAAAGCTTTTACAGAAACCTTTACATGATCAAATAGATTGCAACTGGCTAATTATGATAGGCATGTTTTAAAAACAAAGCGAAAAACTCGAGTTGGTTTCCAGAATGTATCAGCAATTGTTATTCCTGGCCTAATTCTAAATTATGCTGTTAAGTTACCTAAATCACTAACTCTTTTGAGATCTTATACTACATACATGATATTTCAATAATTACTACTATTACACATAACACATGATAAATAGAAGAGTACATATATCAAAACTATAGGATGATATATATGTTACGAGGCAACATCATGAATATATATATATATATATATATATATATATATATATATATATATATATATATATATATATATATATATATATATATATATTAATGACTGGAGCAGATGCAGAGTAGGGAGACAAGGGTAGGCATGAGAAATCCTAACCTGTCCTAGAATGCCGTGTCCTGACCTGACCAGACCTTACCTTCCTAACATAAATTAGGGCGACGCCGCCCCCCCCCCAACCGTACCCAGCCAAGTAACACTGAATATCCCTGTCTCCTTATTCTGCATACTACCCTAATGACTAAATAAATGAGAATGATAATGCCTGTAAGAGAAAGCATATATCCAATCATCTCTCTCTCTCTCTCTCTCTCTCTCTCTCTCTCTCTCTCTCTCTCTCTCTC
Organism: Macrobrachium rosenbergii; assembly: GCA_039081455.1. Taxonomy (NCBI): domain Eukaryota; kingdom Metazoa; phylum Arthropoda; class Malacostraca; order Decapoda; family Palaemonidae; genus Macrobrachium; species Macrobrachium rosenbergii. Next base: position 36,610,917 of record JANJGK010000025.1, read on the forward strand.
TCTCTCACACACACACACACATGCAGAGGAAATAAAATGAAAATCATTATGCCTATTAGAAATTTTCTTACTACAAATGCCATCTCTCTCTCTCTCTCTCTCTCTCTCTCTCTCTCTCTCCATGAAAGATAGATTAGGCAAATGGGATCTTTGATATACATACTTTAGAAGAATGGCAAATGGGATCTTTGATATACATACTTTAGAAGAATCTCTTTTCATTTCTCGTACATGGATCTCCCTCTAGATTGCAGAAAAACAAAAGTTGTACAGCGATTTGAACGGGGTTGTCAGAAATAAGTGAGGCATTATTACTGCGGATTTTAATTGCTCGGTAGACTGGAAAGTAAGGACCACATATGCATAAGGTGAGCCTTTAATAGACAAAGCTGCACAGGAAATATCTAATGCAACATTTAGACAAACCAATAAAGGGATGAAATAGTTTGATTTTCCTCAGAAAACAGCATAACATCTAATGTAAGTTTTGGAGAAAATTTATGAAAACACAACCAGAGTACATTTCAATTTAAAGTAGAAACATCCTTTTCATAAGAAGGAAAAATATTCACATTACTACATTTCCAAAAAGCTGACTTTAGAAGATTGAAAAGTATCTTAAAAACAAATACTTTTAATTAAGGAAATAGATGCAGCTACAACTTCACTCAGACAACTTTAGGCCGATCCAAGACTGCTCCATCCAGCAAAGAAATTATAGCACTGAACGAGACCAAACAACTAAACTGGTTCAGTAACAATGCTGATACAGAAATCTGGACAAAAATAAAGTTCAGAAACAGGTTAAAAAAGAAGTGCAGGAAGGTAGGCTGATTAATTAGAAAGGCAAACCTGGAAGCCGAAGATAGAGTTCCATCAACAGCACAAGCAAATCCTGAAGCGAACTCTGCATTAGAGAACAGTCAAAAACCGATCAAGATTATAATAGGGCCTTGAAAGAAGGTTTGTAATGGTGGAAGTGTGACAAGCCTATT